>VOCT01087664.1:0-13312 GCA_007922175.1 Pelusios castaneus | reverse complement strand
TCACAAGGTCCTGAGCACTCGAGGCATTCCACACCGTGCAGGATTGGAGTTGCTTTTTATGCAGCACAAACCACATTTGCCTTGTCCGCTTGTTAGCTGATGGAGCCCCAATACTTCTTTTCAATGCATCGTGAAGGGATGAGGACATGCAAGCAAGAGAGAAGAATCACCTGGGTCTATTTATACTCTGAATAAGAGCAGGCTGCACCAAAGTGTGCAGGGACCTACCACAACATGATGGCATATGCATGATGCAACCAAGGATGGATCTGACCCAAATTAACTGAGTCCATTAACTGAGGTTGCCTCCCAGTTCTAAAGAAAGAGTCTAATGCTTACCACCCACCCCATCCCTTTACTCAACCACACGTTGGCAAAATTCAACAGAAAGTAGCCAAAGTGAGATCTGTTTGTCACCAGTTACTAGAAGCAAGGAATTAATTGGAATTCAGGGAACTGGAGGCTGGTCATATGAGTAACAATTTTGCTACCGCAGTATATCTGTACAGTTGATATTTTACAGTTTCATGCATGCAGTTCAGTTTCCCCGAAATCAACCTTTAAAAAAAAGCAAAACCACAGTTTCAGTCTTTCAGGGGGATCAGAAACCAATTTCAGGAAACAGAACTAACTTTGATGGTAAACGTAGCCACTGAAAGTAAGCATCTTAAGCCAACCTACCTTTACAAAAGGAAGGTGGTGCTTAAATCGATGCCTGAGCTAAGATTTCTGTTGCACAAGACCAGTCTGTTAGCTATGCAAATTAGCATCAACTGGGAAACAAGGAATTCAAAGGGCTTTGCCGCTTTTCTCACTTCTGGCACACCCCATAAAAACCAAACCAAAACACTGACATCTGTCAGTGAACAAACCACGAGAAAGCAAGCTGGCCTTACATACACAATGGTCTCACCAATAAATTGAGGCTTTCCTTTTTTTAACTCACCTAATTACCAAAAAAGCTGTCCACACTACCAAAAGGTGGAAAACCGAAACCACATTTCCTACTAGTAACTGTTAGCATTTGAATCCAGAAAGCTACAATTGATTTTGATTTGGCTGAGTTTACAGGAAGACAGCACTCATCACACTGGCACAGATCCACTCTCCAGTGAGACCAGAATCCTCGCTCTCTTACTGGCCAGTACCAAGCTGCCCCAGAGGAAGCAGCAATGAACGATTTTGGAATAATCTACCCATTCTGGTATTTAGGCTCCTCCACTGATTTCAGCTGCAATTAGGAACCTGAACATATTTGAGAATCTGGCCCTTTCTTGCTAGCCCCAGCTTTAAAACATTTTGACTGTTTGTTTTTTCAAAGCCTGAGGGAGGAAGATGCCCAAGTCCCATTTAATCCCAGAGGCTAGTTCTCAGAACACAGGCTCCGCTGAGGGTAATAGCCTTTCATCCCACTGAATCTCATTGTGGATCTCTTCATTAATTATCCATTGATATGTCCAATCCTATTTTGAATCTACCTAAACTCCTGGCTTCAATGGGCAAGAGCAATACAGATTTACTTAGCAAAGACTGAAAGGGTGGGGCAGAGGAAGAAATCTACAGAAAGCTTTATCTGCAGAACACCACAAATTCTAAACTTTAGGAACAAGTTACTCTGTCCACACAGACTAGCTAGTCCTTTTCTGTCAGTAAGGGCTATCCCCCTCACTTTGATAAAGACTCATACCCCCTCATGCTATGTTTCTGTTCTTTGGGTAAGATACCCATACAGCAACATCTGTGCCATAAGAAAACTAAGAGATTCTCCATTTGACTCAGATCTGGGGTGGCCACCTCCAGCCGTGGAAAGCGAGTCATTTTTACCATCATTTGTCTGGTCATTTTCATCTGGACAAAGATGTGAGGCAGCAGAGAAACTGGCCTTGCAAGTCAAAATTAAGCTGGTCTCACCCAGCTGCTTTGTACTCAGGTTGCTGAAGTCAGATGCTGATGTATTAAAATAACTGGAATAGGAGGAAGAATAAGGGAATATCTAGCCACATGAAAAACAAACAAACAGAGTCTGGTGGCACTTATAAAAACTAACAAATTCATTTATCATATGAGCTTTCCTGGGAGAGAAATTTCCCCACGAAAGCTGATGGGATAAATAAATTTGTTAGTCTTTATAAGTGCCACCACACTCCTGGTTTGTTTTGCTGAACTAGACTAACACACCTACACCTCTGGAACTAGCCACATAAAAGTTGCCCTCTTTCACTAATGCAGCATTTAAATGCTTCAGACTGTGACCTTAACAGCTACTTAAGCCGGATGAGAAATGTTCACACCTTTCTTGGAGCTGCTGCTTTCTGCGCATTTGGAGGCAGACTCCAAAAGTGGCATGAGGTTAGATTTAGATACACAATCCAAAGAGCTCAGATTTCAGGGGTTTCATTTGAAATGAAAATGTTGATGCAAGAGAAGAAGAAGAAATAAACAATTACCAAGAAAAGAAGGTTGGTCTTGTGGTTACAGCACTCGCTTGTGGCTCTGCAAACTGACTGCCGCTGCGCTCAAGTCCCAGGCCTATTACAGACACCCCCAGTGGCACTTTAAGGTAGTCATGTAATATCTGCGTGTTTTGGTTCCCCCTCTGCAAAACGGGGGCAATCATTCTGTTTTGTTAATCTCAATGATGAGCTCATGCACATGGACTCTCTGTGCAGAGTTTAGCACAATGGTGTGCCAATCTCAAGTGAGGCTGGCTGCTAGGCACTACCTTAACACCTCTATTAATAAAAAATGACCCTATTTATTTGGATTGCTGTTCCCTGGAAATGGTCAGGCTGCAGGACAGGATATTTTAATTATTCACTGGCTAGTGTCTCCTGATACTGCTTGCAGAAATTGCACTCTTATGCTAATTTTATTGCACATTATTTTCAGGGCTGACTGCCCATTTGGTACAACCAGCTCCACAGGATAACAATGATTTTACACACAAAGCCTGCCCCAGTAATTAATCAAGCCTCACAATACTTCAGAGCCATAGAGCAGAACCAGGGTCTGGCTGAACTCTGGAAAATAGATGACTAAGCTGGTAAAAGGTGTTGAATTCTTTTCTGAACTGAATCTGCAGTGCCAAACTGTCCTCTCTGTGTGGATGAGAACCTGTGGTATCCATCAGGGCTGGAGTGCAAAAGGGGGAACTTACTTCCACACCAGCATCCCAGGTAGATCTGTTTCCCAACTCATCCTCCTTCACACCAGCATCCCAGGGAAACTGTCCCTCAGCTCCATACCTGCCCCAGGAGAGCTCTGCCCACTGAAGTGGAGCACAGGGGCAGGCTACATGGCAATCATTTTAAGTTTCCAAGTTTGTCTTCTGCAAGAAGCCGGGTTAGGGATCTTGATTTAAAATTAAAACTGAGTTTGTCCTTTTTAGGGACCAAAGGGACTTCGTTAAACAAGCACTCAAGCATGAGATGCCCCTTCCAATGTGTCACTCCTGGGCATCTGACCTCCCAGCCCCAAGAGACAAGGAAGAAAAGGTCACTGCATAACCCCTCCCACTCCTCTCCCCCACCTGCCCACTGGCTTTAGTGAGACTATTAACACTGACTAAGGAAAGCAGGATTTGTCCCTCCATAGGTATGCAGTAAAAATGACAGTTACAGTATTGCCAACTCCAAAACCCTGGCTGGGGTGATTTAGTGGGAGTGGGCCTGCTTTTTAGCAGGGGGTTTGACTAGATGACCTCGTGAGGTCCCGTCCATCCCTACTATTTTATGATTCTATGAAATGTTCAAAATCATGAGTCAGGCTCACTAAAAATCACTGGCTTTTAAATCATGAGATTATGTAATAATAATAGATCTGGTGTTGGTTTTATTTTTTACCGTCTACTTTTTGAGCCTTTATGGCATAATGAGGTGACATTTTGAAGCTTTCCCTGCAGCCACAAAGGCTGGAAACTTTTTCTTTAAGAATGAAGGCTGAATTCATCACCTATCCACTTGACTTTCAGGAGCTGGGGCTTTAAAAGAAACAAACGTGTATTGCAGTGATTCTCAACCTATTCACCATTGTGGACCACATACACGACTCACAAGGTATTATATGGGTCACATCCAATACCACATGTATGGCCCTCACAATGTCACATGGGCGGCAACTATGTGCTGGTTGTCCCACTGCTATATTGGCTAATTGTATGTGCTACTGCCCTCTAGTTGGTGGTGGAATGATGGAAGGATGCTGGGAGACAGGGATCATTAAGTGAATAAGGATCTGCATGAATCTAAAGAACACACAGGATGGGGTGGCGAGCAGTGGTTAAAGTATAATTTGACAGGCCCCAGAACCCTCCTAATCTCTGGGCCCCCTTCCCGTATTGTCTGGGCCTACTTCCGCATGTGCGGGCCTCAGCCCAGGTAGGCATTTGCAACCACTTCTCAGTACCACATGCATCGGTTATCGCTCCATAAAAATATTTATAATTTTATATGGAGATTATATCTATAGCAATTATTGTCACAAACTAGCAAACACTGCATAACACAGTAAGTATTGTGATTAACAACGGTGGCGCGTAGGACCTGCCAACTGCCAGGGCAGGGTGGAACATGCGTTCTGCCGGATTTTTCTATTTTTAGGGGCCCCGGAACTCTGGCCCCTGAAATTTGTGGGCCCCAGAACTGCGTTCCAGAGCGTTCCCCCTTACTTTAACCCCTGGTGGCATGACTGTCTCCTTGGCTACTCTGCCCATTTTTTGTTTCCTCCATGCGAGGCACAACAGACGCCCAACAAAATTTTGTCAGGCAGTAATAATCCCCAACCAATTTAAACATCTCTTCTGTACACACAAACATCCACCGCAGACCATCACATGGGAGAGTGTCATCAACTACTTGGAGACCACCATAGGGTCTCGACTACCTCCCCTCAAGGCCGTCTTCTCTTGCTTCCTTGAGCCTCACCCAGCTCTGAACCACAGCTACCAACTGGGACCTCCCAATTCCCTCTTGCTGAACTGTGAGGCCTGGATAACCTCCCTCAGCAGTCCTGATTATTCACCTCTTGGAGAGACCTTTGCCTGGTGTTCCACTCAGAGCATGAGGATTGCACCTACGCATGCACACCTGGGATCATTCCCCTGCAGTCTGCAACAAGGAAAAGGTACAGCAGCTATTCCCTCCCTCTCACCTGCTCGTATTCCTATAGCCAGCCACATGTAGCTTTGGTAGCAATGGGAAGATGCTTGTCACATCTTCCTCTTACATTGCATGATGGTTGCAGAAGCTGACCCATTCCTGAGGTGATATGAGAAGCAACACTCCAATTCCACATTCCACAGAGGCTTATGGGTGAAGACACAGAGGACCCAGGCTCTATTTTGAGTTCTGCTACTGAATTACTGCATGACCCTCATTTCACTTTGCCCTCCGATCCTTTGTTAGCTCTTTGGGGCAGGGGCTGTTTCTTACTATATAGGTTCATACAGCACTTACCATTATGGGGCTCCAATATTGGCTGAGGTCTCTAGAAGTTACCACAATACAAATAATAGATAATCCTTAGTAACTGTCACCCAATTGATCAGCTCAGTGGTGATAAGCAGCCAAGAAAATAACGCAAACCAATTTTGCACTAACATATATTCAAATTCAAAAGAAAGTTTCAGTTCACCATGTTCCTAATACTTTTGTATTCATTTTCTACAAAAATTTGAGGACTTGAACTTCCCTAACATGAACAAATGACAGAAAGCAAACGAGAAGTTCAATTGCTCAGAAATTCTTTGGAAAAGAATGATTTGTATATTTGACTACAATATATATGGAGTTGGTTTGTTACATCTCTCCTCCCATCCAAACAGGAGCTTCTTAACTTAGGGTGCATCTACACTTGTAAATTAAGTCGATTTAAGCTTGCTTAAGTTGACTTAATTTACCCTGCGTCTACACTATAGTTTCCTTAAGTCGACTTAAGGAAAATTAAGTCGACTTTATAAAACCTCATTTTAGTTCAACTTAAACTTAAAGTCGACTTTTTAAAGTCGACTTAGGCCTGGGAGAGCCTGGCATGCCCCCCCACAGAGCAGGGCAGAGCCCTGCCCACATGCCCTGCCAGGGCCCATGTCCCCCTTTGCCCCATTATACTAAGGTACAATGGGGCAAAAGCTGAGCCTCCTGGCACTGGGCAAGGGGTGCCACCCTTGCCCCGGTGGACCTGCCCTAGGTCCCCCAAGCCCCTAGAAGTCAACCTAGGCGTCCTGTGTGGACGCTCTAGGTCAACTTTTTAAGTTCCCCCCAAAGTCGACTTTAAATTTAGGTGTAGACATGCTAAGTCGACTTAACTAAGTCGAACTAAGTCGACTTAAAGTTAAGTCAACTTAGCTAAGTCGACCTAAATTTACAAATGTAGACATAGCCTCAAAGTCTCGCTCCTCAAAGATATTTATTTTCCCTGGGTGTTAGGTGTACAAATACCTTTGAGGATCATGATCTAAATACCAGTGGGAATCTCATCCAAGTTTCAGCACTGAATTCTCTGAAAGCCATGACATCAGCATCATGTTAATCCTGTTGTCTGTAGTGGGGATGGACTTTGAAAGAAATACTTGCACTCAAGAACACGTGGAAAACACATGATCTTAATTTGAGCCCACGCATTCATGGGGTCTCTTCCCCAGCTGCTACTAGCACCCTTTCGCCAGATGGAAAAAATATTTTTAGATGGTTTCAGAAGACCAGAGCTACCACTAAAGGGGGGAAAGCTCTCCATCCTGCTGTTGCTCCCAAACCAGAACAACAATCACCTCAAACATCAGGCACCTCCGTCATCCATTGTATACAACCCAAAGCATGTGCACTTTACAGGTATTAAAGATCACAGAGTAAGTGCTTTATTTTGTGGAAGATGTCTTGTAGTTTTCATACATACCAAAAATGAAGAAATCCTGCTTTAAGTGCAAAACTCAATTCAATCTTCAGCCTAGTGGATTTTCTCCATAATTTCTGATTGTGCCAAGCCACAGAACATATGCAGAAGACTGCTGTAGCCTGCAGGAAGGACATGCCAATGCTTGTTTTCATGAAGGCTCACCATTGGTTGAATCAGTTTCTGGGTGAGAGATGATGAGCTGGCATGGTCAGGTATGAAATAGAGATATCCTTGCCATTTAAACAGGTGCTCTTGGCCAACTTAAGCCTCTTGCTTGGGGTGAAGTCCAGTTCACCTGGGCCTGTTCACGTAAAAGACATACTTTGGAACAAATAGCTAAGGCAATGTTTCAAAGAGGATTTCCAAATGTCCTATCGGGGTCAGAGAAAGCTAACCCAGGTTCCCCCTTGTATTCTTTATTGGCCCTATATTTATTTTCCATTTTGGTATGCCATTTAATAATTATCTTTTAAGCCCTGACAGTGCCACTATATTAAACACCAGGGCATCTATGCTGACCTTTGAGAAGCTCTCACACTGGAAGTCGCAGCCCAAGTGGCTGCTCATTTTCTTGGCTCCTGCTTTTATGCTTTTGCCTAGCTCAGGAGTCTGCAATCTGCAGCTCCTGAGCTGCATTCGGCTCTTTGGCTACCTCTTTGCGGCTCCAGGGCACTACCCACCACCAGGCAATTCGGCAGGCGGCTTGTTCCCTGGTTCTCGACTCTTCCTATCCCACCAGTGAACATGGCAGCAGGTGCCCTAACGCAGCTCCCACCACCAGGAGACTACACCCACTACAGCTCTCAAAACACTTGGTTATTGAAGGAATTTTTAAAAATGTCTCTTTTGGGTTGCTGCCCCCTGGCCTAGCCTACACCGGCTACCATTGCGCTCAAGTCACTAAACAGCTCTCTGACCTCTCTCTGATCGGTGCCCCTTGGCTTCTCCTCTCACCCAAGAGTGCTATGGCACATTACCACCCGACCAGCCTCCGCCCCTCCCTGCTTTCCTCCTGCCTCAGTTTCCCCCACGGAGGGCTGGCAGCTCTATTCAGCCAGGGCCATCAGGCGAGAAGGGGAGGCGATCCCCCCCGCCGCCTTTATTACGGAGCAAGGGGCAGAGTGACCGCCAGAGGCTCAGGAGCCTGCCCGCCTCAACCCCCTTCCACCTGCAGCCGCCGCTCTGCGTGTGCGGGGCCCGGCCGAGCCAGAGCCGGCATGGTCCGGAGCCGGACGGCGGGAGTGGAGGAGCCGGTTTGCAGACCGGGGCCGGGCCCCCTGCAGACCGGCTCGCTGTAGCCCCGGCACCGGCTGTAGACAGGGCGGGGCGGGGCGGCTCAGCCAGACTGGAGCGCCCCGGCCGCGCCTTTCCAGAGAAGCGGCGGGCGGCCTCTGAGCTCACGCCAGGCTTCCTTTGAACTGGCCCGCAAGGCGCAGACTAGTTCCTGGGAAGCGAAAGCAAAGCGAGCCGAGCCCCGCCCCGCCTGTCGGAGGAAGGGAGCTGGCCCCAGACGGAAAGCGAAAGTGTGCGCAGGGAGCCACGTGTTTTCTGCGAAGCCGGGCGGGCTGTCGGGGGGCGGAGCCGAGTCGGGGCGCGCCATAAAAACCGCGGGGCGGCGGGGAGCCGGGCTAGAGCTCCAGCGCACCGCGCAGCTCGGGGTCGTTGCAAGCGCCGCGCCGGCAGCACCCGCGGGCGGAGCATGGTGGTGCTGTCGCCGGCGCCAGGCCTACGAGTGCTCCTGAGCCGTGCAGTGCCGCGCGGCCGGGCTTTATGGTGCGCGGGCGCGGACTCCCCGCAGCTCAGGGCCGTAGGTAAGGATCACTGTTGCGGGCTCGGCGTTCAAGGGCTTTTCCCAGCGAAAACACCCATGGGATACAAAGCAGCCGGAGTCTAGCGAGTGTCCCCGGCTCTAGCGAGTAAAAGGCGCCGCAGCCCGGCTTTGGGGACGTGTCCTGCGGCAGCGCGGAAAAGCAGCTACCTCTGGGGAGAAGCGAGCCACGAGCAGCGGTATCTGAGTGTGGAGGGGAAACCTGGGCCAAGCACAGGAGGGCAGGACGCCCGCTCTTGGAAAAACGGCCTGGGGACCTCATAACAGGGCAGAGAGAAGAGCTGTGTTTTTCAAGCAGGGAAGCGCCTAGGGCTCGTTTTATGCTTTGGCTTCTCTTGGCGGTGGATGGTGTGCCTGAGAAAATAGCATTGCTGCCCCACTAGCCGCCCTCCAGCATACCCCGCTTTTTAATTTTTTTTTTAAACTTTGACTATTGACTAGTAATCCTCACTCAATTAGAAAAGCTGACAGTTTCTTTCATGGGCTGCACAAGAAAGTCCTAACTGTCCTATACCTGTTTGACAGTAACTGCTAGAATCAGGTTTCATGACTGGCACTTCAGGAGGTAAAATGATCTAAGTGAGACTCAGCTCAAAGGTCTGGCTGTCATTCACAGAGACAGGACTCCAGCTAAGTGCTGTCTCTGGATCTATGTCAGCATGTTGCTGGGTACCTATCAGACAGCTGTGGGGATTCATTTCTGAGAAAGCTTCAAGGTTTCTCAGCCGTCTGCCAGTGCAGATCTATAACTGACTGTAGGGATAAATCCTAAAATCTATGCTTGCCAGTAAGGTCAAGGCAGCCAGCAGATGTATCGAACCATGCTGTCGGGGTAGACATTTGAGGCCAAATTAATTGCTGGTACAACACTGTTTATTCCAGAGGAATTACACGAGGGATGAATTTGGCTCTTGGTGCTGAAGATATATCAATAGGAAGCAATTTAGATTGGGCCATTTAGAGTGCCTGCAATACAAAAAAAAAGTGAGGAATAATGGTTTAAAGGTTCATAGAGGTTGCTTTGTGTACGCTTAGTGAGGTTATAAGTTTTCTATCTGGGGGCAGGAAATGGACTTCAGTACCTGTTTCTCTAGCTTGGGGGAGAGGATAGAGTGGATTTAGGATTACTATGCAACTTGGCAGTGTTCCAGGCTGCACTACGGTCAAGTTTGAAATGCACAATTCATTTCAGCCAGCTCTATTCACTTTCTGGGGATTTGTACCCAGCTGCAGCATTTACAGTTCCTTTAGACACTTTCTCTCTTATACAATGCAGTCTGGGTGCAGGCATCAGCACCTGGAAAACGGGAGGGGGGAAAGTAATTTTAAGTAGCTTTATACAAGATGAGAGATACATGCAGAAAAAAATAACCTTCCAATAAGAAATTCCCATCAGTCAATTCGAGCCAGAACCTGATGCATTTCTGTGACTGAGAAAAAACCACATCATTTGTAACTGATTCCCTGGCTGGATAATTCTGAGCCCCCAAGGTTGCAAAAGCAACAGATTGCTAACCTGGCTAGAAAGTGATGCTGTTAATCGGTTAGCAGGGTGTAAATCAGCAGAATAGGGGTTTATTTTATAAGGGAGGAGAGAGGTGGGACTAGAAGACTTGGTTGGTTAGTTCTTCCCCTCTTCCTTTCCTGAGGATCTAATTTTGTTCTCTTTTGGAATTCCAGACTAGCTGCTGGAGAGCTACTGTGCCCTGGACACTGACGCTATGGAAGACCGTATTCGCTGGTCTAGTCTATAGGATGGTAGCGCACAGTAAGGTGGCAGCAGATAATTCAGTTGCAGCAGACCCAAGATGTCAACTTGACCCTCCAGCATGGGATCATTCTCAGCGGAGAGCCTACCATGGCCCAGCCCGGCCCAGCTCTGTGCAGGCACAGGGTGACACGCATTTCCGAACCTTCCGCTCACAGGCGGATTTCAGTAGCATCACCAAAACAAGTGCCCTGCTGGATGAGTGTGGCTTTTACTGGGGCCCACTGACTGTCAGCGCAGCCCATGAGAAGCTGAAATCTGAGCCTCAGGGCACCTTCCTCATCAGGGACAGCAGACAGAAAAATTGCTTTTTTACCATCAGTGTTAAGACTGCTACTGGGCCTACCAGCATCCGAATAAACTTCCAGGCTGGACGTTTCAGCCTGGATGGCAGCAAGGAGAGCTTTGACTGTCTCCTGAAGCTAGTAGAACATTATATGAGCTCCCCAAGGAACTGGCTGGTCACCCCTCTACGCAAAGTCCGTGCACGGCCATTGCAGGAACTCTGCCGGAAAAGCATCGTGGCAACATATGGGAGAGATAATTTAAACCATCTCCCTCTCAATCCAGTTTTAAAGGACTACCTGAAATCCTTCCCATTTCAGATATAAATACAGCATTAACTGTGTGGTGGGGGTGTGTGTGTGTGGGTGTATGTGTGTAAAGAGGTATGAAGAAATCTGAGGTTTTTTAAATATTTCAGAGACAAATTTTATTTTTTGTAGCAACTTACTGTATTTTGGGATGGAAGCTGAACACTTGACTTTTTACGTTTACACAAACTGTTTGCACAAACCCAGGGTTTTAAAATCTTGGCTTTATTTTTCTGCTGGGCAGAATATTTTATTTTATAATATTTCTAATGAAAATAATGTAATAAACTTTATTGTGAAAGTTTTTAAAAAAAAAAAAAAAAAAAGCATCTCTGGTGTCTTTAGTTTTCTGCACTCTCCTATCTGAGTGCTATATTATATAAATCAGTTAGGTGTTGACAATGGGCCAGATCCTCAGCTGGGGTAAATCAGAGAAGCATTTTGGTTTCAATGGATTACAATGATTTATCCCAGCTGAGGAGCTGGGCCAGTAATTTTGGTACGGATAAAGATGGACATGATCCCTGCCCCAGCTACTATACAAGATAAAGAAATAGAAATGAGAGATACTAAGGATAGGTCTATACTGGATCTTTTTCCAGCTGTATAGACAAATAGCAGGGCACTAGAGTGTAACTTTAGTTTATTTTAATGGGGGGGACCAATGGAGTGTGTGCAGAAATGCCTCATTTCACAGAAGATGTGAAGGTTATAGTGATATTTGAATATCTGTAGCCACTATTCTCCATGTAGTAGTTGGATGACCAGGAATGGTTGATCCCTTTGTGTTCAAAGTTTAGGTGTTTGGGGGAATATTTAATATTGAAAGGGAAAGTGCAAGGGAGTAGAACAAATGTACATTTAAAAAAAATTGGTGGCCATACATCTACTATATATAGCTTGGCTGCGTTATGCATGGTTAGTGAAGGAGTGATTCTATGACATCCCCTTGTCTGGGTTAACTTGTCTAGTCCGGGCTTGTCTAACTTCTCTTAAATGCCATATAAATTTCCAAGGCTGTAGGCAAGAAGTTACTGTCTTACAGAACCAAACCACCCCAACATCAGTCCAGAAATGACGCATGTTTCAGGAGCATTGTCACTTTTACAGATGTGGGGGTGTTAGTTCTCTTTTTAAATATACACAAAGTTGCCCAAATGATCAGGTAGTGAGACTCACTAAGGGACTATACAAAGCTGTGCCTAATACACTGTCACAAACAGTGGTCTGAGGATCACTGGTGATCCATAGTGGTACGTGCTGGCAGTCCATGGAGATCAGGATCTGGGATTTTCAAAGGGGGCTAAGAATTCTTTTCCTGCTGAATTTCAGTGAGCTCTGGGTACCTAATTCCTGTAAGTTCCTTAAAATATCCTGGTTTTATTTCTAGTTTGATAAATTGCATTAAAAGATACTTACGCTGCACTTTTCTGAAATGTTACAATGGAACCAAGCAATGTAGCTTCTACAGGGATATTATGTGTGTGTAACAGGAAGGGTGAATGGGAGACCAGGTGCATCCATAAGTCTCTCCTTTAAGAAGTTAGCCACATTAAATTCTCCCTAGCCTACTGCTATCTTTCAAATGTTCACACAGATTCCATTCTCCTAAACAGTTTCCTAATTGTCATTTCTAAGGATTATCAGCTAATTCAAAAGGTAGTAAAAAGCTATCCACAGCAGTGGACTATGTTGTTAGGGCTCTGCACACAGTTAATGAAGTCACTTTAGGGTTTGGAGGGTAAGAATCACACAATGCTGTAATTCACCTCCTTTTGGGAGGCTAATGCTGACTATAATGTGTTCTTTATATTTAATAATAAATGAGTTTAGTTTAAAGGCTCAGAATAACCAGAAGCAATCAAGGTTCTGAAAGTGGTGGAATGGCATAAGTTTAGAAAAATGTCAAATACCCACAGTGAAGAGCATAACCTGGCTCCCTTAACACTGTTGCAGCTACTTTGTTCCATGGAATTGTACTCCCATTTTGCAACCAATCTTTCCACACCTTCCAACTACCCAGCTGATGTTATTACACAACTTCTGTTTAATTCAGAAGTTGGAAGCAGTGACCCAGAGCAGAACTCAGAGCGGGAGAAGTACTGATTAGCTTGTGAGACAACAGATGAGTAGAGGTAAGCAACTCCTGAACATAATGTGCTTTGAGAAGTTAAGGGCTTTGCTGGGAAAAAAAAAAAATTCTTTGGAAAGCAAAGGTTGCCAAACAGGTTAGCA
>VOCT01087663.1:0-13313 GCA_007922175.1 Pelusios castaneus | reverse complement strand
TCACAAGGTCCTGAGCACTCGAGGCATTCCACACCGTGCAGGATTGGAGTTGCTTTTTATGCAGCACAAACCACATTTGCCTTGTCCGCTTGTTAGCTGATGGAGCCCCAATACTTCTTTTCAATGCATCGTGAAGGGATGAGGACATGCAAGCAAGAGAGAAGAATCACCTGGGTCTATTTATACTCTGAATAAGAGCAGGCTGCACCAAAGTGTGCAGGGACCTACCACAACATGATGGCATATGCATGATGCAACCAAGGATGGATCTGACCCAAATTAACTGAGTCCATTAACTGAGGTTGCCTCCCAGTTCTAAAGAAAGAGTCTAATGCTTACCACCCACCCCATCCCTTTACTCAACCACACGTTGGCAAAATTCAACAGAAAGTAGCCAAAGTGAGATCTGTTTGTCACCAGTTACTAGAAGCAAGGAATTAATTGGAATTCAGGGAACTGGAGGCTGGTCATATGAGTAACAATTTTGCTACCGCAGTATATCTGTACAGTTGATATTTTACAGTTTCATGCATGCAGTTCAGTTTCCCCGAAATCAACCTTTAAAAAAAAGCAAAACCACAGTTTCAGTCTTTCAGGGGGATCAGAAACCAATTTCAGGAAACAGAACTAACTTTGATGGTAAACGTAGCCACTGAAAGTAAGCATCTTAAGCCAACCTACCTTTACAAAAGGAAGGTGGTGCTTAAATCGATGCCTGAGCTAAGATTTCTGTTGCACAAGACCAGTCTGTTAGCTATGCAAATTAGCATCAACTGGGAAACAAGGAATTCAAAGGGCTTTGCCGCTTTTCTCACTTCTGGCACACCCCATAAAAACCAAACCAAAACACTGACATCTGTCAGTGAACAAACCACGAGAAAGCAAGCTGGCCTTACATACACAATGGTCTCACCAATAAATTGAGGCTTTCCTTTTTTTAACTCACCTAATTACCAAAAAAGCTGTCCACACTACCAAAAGGTGGAAAACCGAAACCACATTTCCTACTAGTAACTGTTAGCATTTGAATCCAGAAAGCTACAATTGATTTTGATTTGGCTGAGTTTACAGGAAGACAGCACTCATCACACTGGCACAGATCCACTCTCCAGTGAGACCAGAATCCTCGCTCTCTTACTGGCCAGTACCAAGCTGCCCCAGAGGAAGCAGCAATGAACGATTTTGGAATAATCTACCCATTCTGGTATTTAGGCTCCTCCACTGATTTCAGCTGCAATTAGGAACCTGAACATATTTGAGAATCTGGCCCTTTCTTGCTAGCCCCAGCTTTAAAACATTTTGACTGTTTGTTTTTTCAAAGCCTGAGGGAGGAAGATGCCCAAGTCCCATTTAATCCCAGAGGCTAGTTCTCAGAACACAGGCTCCGCTGAGGGTAATAGCCTTTCATCCCACTGAATCTCATTGTGGATCTCTTCATTAATTATCCATTGATATGTCCAATCCTATTTTGAATCTACCTAAACTCCTGGCTTCAATGGGCAAGAGCAATACAGATTTACTTAGCAAAGACTGAAAGGGTGGGGCAGAGGAAGAAATCTACAGAAAGCTTTATCTGCAGAACACCACAAATTCTAAACTTTAGGAACAAGTTACTCTGTCCACACAGACTAGCTAGTCCTTTTCTGTCAGTAAGGGCTATCCCCCTCACTTTGATAAAGACTCATACCCCCTCATGCTATGTTTCTGTTCTTTGGGTAAGATACCCATACAGCAACATCTGTGCCATAAGAAAACTAAGAGATTCTCCATTTGACTCAGATCTGGGGTGGCCACCTCCAGCCGTGGAAAGCGAGTCATTTTTACCATCATTTGTCTGGTCATTTTCATCTGGACAAAGATGTGAGGCAGCAGAGAAACTGGCCTTGCAAGTCAAAATTAAGCTGGTCTCACCCAGCTGCTTTGTACTCAGGTTGCTGAAGTCAGATGCTGATGTATTAAAATAACTGGAATAGGAGGAAGAATAAGGGAATATCTAGCCACATGAAAAACAAACAAACAGAGTCTGGTGGCACTTATAAAAACTAACAAATTCATTTATCATATGAGCTTTCCTGGGAGAGAAATTTCCCCACGAAAGCTGATGGGATAAATAAATTTGTTAGTCTTTATAAGTGCCACCACACTCCTGGTTTGTTTTGCTGAACTAGACTAACACACCTACACCTCTGGAACTAGCCACATAAAAGTTGCCCTCTTTCACTAATGCAGCATTTAAATGCTTCAGACTGTGACCTTAACAGCTACTTAAGCCGGATGAGAAATGTTCACACCTTTCTTGGAGCTGCTGCTTTCTGCGCATTTGGAGGCAGACTCCAAAAGTGGCATGAGGTTAGATTTAGATACACAATCCAAAGAGCTCAGATTTCAGGGGTTTCATTTGAAATGAAAATGTTGATGCAAGAGAAGAAGAAGAAATAAACAATTACCAAGAAAAGAAGGTTGGTCTTGTGGTTACAGCACTCGCTTGTGGCTCTGCAAACTGACTGCCGCTGCGCTCAAGTCCCAGGCCTATTACAGACACCCCCAGTGGCACTTTAAGGTAGTCATGTAATATCTGCGTGTTTTGGTTCCCCCTCTGCAAAACGGGGGCAATCATTCTGTTTTGTTAATCTCAATGATGAGCTCATGCACATGGACTCTCTGTGCAGAGTTTAGCACAATGGTGTGCCAATCTCAAGTGAGGCTGGCTGCTAGGCACTACCTTAACACCTCTATTAATAAAAAATGACCCTATTTATTTGGATTGCTGTTCCCTGGAAATGGTCAGGCTGCAGGACAGGATATTTTAATTATTCACTGGCTAGTGTCTCCTGATACTGCTTGCAGAAATTGCACTCTTATGCTAATTTTATTGCACATTATTTTCAGGGCTGACTGCCCATTTGGTACAACCAGCTCCACAGGATAACAATGATTTTACACACAAAGCCTGCCCCAGTAATTAATCAAGCCTCACAATACTTCAGAGCCATAGAGCAGAACCAGGGTCTGGCTGAACTCTGGAAAATAGATGACTAAGCTGGTAAAAGGTGTTGAATTCTTTTCTGAACTGAATCTGCAGTGCCAAACTGTCCTCTCTGTGTGGATGAGAACCTGTGGTATCCATCAGGGCTGGAGTGCAAAAGGGGGAACTTACTTCCACACCAGCATCCCAGGTAGATCTGTTTCCCAACTCATCCTCCTTCACACCAGCATCCCAGGGAAACTGTCCCTCAGCTCCATACCTGCCCCAGGAGAGCTCTGCCCACTGAAGTGGAGCACAGGGGCAGGCTACATGGCAATCATTTTAAGTTTCCAAGTTTGTCTTCTGCAAGAAGCCGGGTTAGGGATCTTGATTTAAAATTAAAACTGAGTTTGTCCTTTTTAGGGACCAAAGGGACTTCGTTAAACAAGCACTCAAGCATGAGATGCCCCTTCCAATGTGTCACTCCTGGGCATCTGACCTCCCAGCCCCAAGAGACAAGGAAGAAAAGGTCACTGCATAACCCCTCCCACTCCTCTCCCCCACCTGCCCACTGGCTTTAGTGAGACTATTAACACTGACTAAGGAAAGCAGGATTTGTCCCTCCATAGGTATGCAGTAAAAATGACAGTTACAGTATTGCCAACTCCAAAACCCTGGCTGGGGTGATTTAGTGGGAGTGGGCCTGCTTTTTAGCAGGGGGTTTGACTAGATGACCTCGTGAGGTCCCGTCCATCCCTACTATTTTATGATTCTATGAAATGTTCAAAATCATGAGTCAGGCTCACTAAAAATCACTGGCTTTTAAATCATGAGATTATGTAATAATAATAGATCTGGTGTTGGTTTTATTTTTTACCGTCTACTTTTTGAGCCTTTATGGCATAATGAGGTGACATTTTGAAGCTTTCCCTGCAGCCACAAAGGCTGGAAACTTTTTCTTTAAGAATGAAGGCTGAATTCATCACCTATCCACTTGACTTTCAGGAGCTGGGGCTTTAAAAGAAACAAACGTGTATTGCAGTGATTCTCAACCTATTCACCATTGTGGACCACATACACGACTCACAAGGTATTATATGGGTCACATCCAATACCACATGTATGGCCCTCACAATGTCACATGGGCGGCAACTATGTGCTGGTTGTCCCACTGCTATATTGGCTAATTGTATGTGCTACTGCCCTCTAGTTGGTGGTGGAATGATGGAAGGATGCTGGGAGACAGGGATCATTAAGTGAATAAGGATCTGCATGAATCTAAAGAACACACAGGATGGGGTGGCGAGCAGTGGTTAAAGTATAATTTGACAGGCCCCAGAACCCTCCTAATCTCTGGGCCCCCTTCCCGTATTGTCTGGGCCTACTTCCGCATGTGCGGGCCTCAGCCCAGGTAGGCATTTGCAACCACTTCTCAGTACCACATGCATCGGTTATCGCTCCATAAAAATATTTATAATTTTATATGGAGATTATATCTATAGCAATTATTGTCACAAACTAGCAAACACTGCATAACACAGTAAGTATTGTGATTAACAACGGTGGCGCGTAGGACCTGCCAACTGCCAGGGCAGGGTGGAACATGCGTTCTGCCGGATTTTTCTATTTTTAGGGGCCCCGGAACTCTGGCCCCTGAAATTTGTGGGCCCCAGAACTGCGTTCCAGAGCGTTCCCCCTTACTTTAACCCCTGGTGGCATGACTGTCTCCTTGGCTACTCTGCCCATTTTTTGTTTCCTCCATGCGAGGCACAACAGACGCCCAACAAAATTTTGTCAGGCAGTAATAATCCCCAACCAATTTAAACATCTCTTCTGTACACACAAACATCCACCGCAGACCATCACATGGGAGAGTGTCATCAACTACTTGGAGACCACCATAGGGTCTCGACTACCTCCCCTCAAGGCCGTCTTCTCTTGCTTCCTTGAGCCTCACCCAGCTCTGAACCACAGCTACCAACTGGGACCTCCCAATTCCCTCTTGCTGAACTGTGAGGCCTGGATAACCTCCCTCAGCAGTCCTGATTATTCACCTCTTGGAGAGACCTTTGCCTGGTGTTCCACTCAGAGCATGAGGATTGCACCTACGCATGCACACCTGGGATCATTCCCCTGCAGTCTGCAACAAGGAAAAGGTACAGCAGCTATTCCCTCCCTCTCACCTGCTCGTATTCCTATAGCCAGCCACATGTAGCTTTGGTAGCAATGGGAAGATGCTTGTCACATCTTCCTCTTACATTGCATGATGGTTGCAGAAGCTGACCCATTCCTGAGGTGATATGAGAAGCAACACTCCAATTCCACATTCCACAGAGGCTTATGGGTGAAGACACAGAGGACCCAGGCTCTATTTTGAGTTCTGCTACTGAATTACTGCATGACCCTCATTTCACTTTGCCCTCCGATCCTTTGTTAGCTCTTTGGGGCAGGGGCTGTTTCTTACTATATAGGTTCATACAGCACTTACCATTATGGGGCTCCAATATTGGCTGAGGTCTCTAGAAGTTACCACAATACAAATAATAGATAATCCTTAGTAACTGTCACCCAATTGATCAGCTCAGTGGTGATAAGCAGCCAAGAAAATAACGCAAACCAATTTTGCACTAACATATATTCAAATTCAAAAGAAAGTTTCAGTTCACCATGTTCCTAATACTTTTGTATTCATTTTCTACAAAAATTTGAGGACTTGAACTTCCCTAACATGAACAAATGACAGAAAGCAAACGAGAAGTTCAATTGCTCAGAAATTCTTTGGAAAAGAATGATTTGTATATTTGACTACAATATATATGGAGTTGGTTTGTTACATCTCTCCTCCCATCCAAACAGGAGCTTCTTAACTTAGGGTGCATCTACACTTGTAAATTAAGTCGATTTAAGCTTGCTTAAGTTGACTTAATTTACCCTGCGTCTACACTATAGTTTCCTTAAGTCGACTTAAGGAAAATTAAGTCGACTTTATAAAACCTCATTTTAGTTCAACTTAAACTTAAAGTCGACTTTTTAAAGTCGACTTAGGCCTGGGAGAGCCTGGCATGCCCCCCCACAGAGCAGGGCAGAGCCCTGCCCACATGCCCTGCCAGGGCCCATGTCCCCCTTTGCCCCATTATACTAAGGTACAATGGGGCAAAAGCTGAGCCTCCTGGCACTGGGCAAGGGGTGCCACCCTTGCCCCGGTGGACCTGCCCTAGGTCCCCCAAGCCCCTAGAAGTCAACCTAGGCGTCCTGTGTGGACGCTCTAGGTCAACTTTTTAAGTTCCCCCCAAAGTCGACTTTAAATTTAGGTGTAGACATGCTAAGTCGACTTAACTAAGTCGAACTAAGTCGACTTAAAGTTAAGTCAACTTAGCTAAGTCGACCTAAATTTACAAATGTAGACATAGCCTCAAAGTCTCGCTCCTCAAAGATATTTATTTTCCCTGGGTGTTAGGTGTACAAATACCTTTGAGGATCATGATCTAAATACCAGTGGGAATCTCATCCAAGTTTCAGCACTGAATTCTCTGAAAGCCATGACATCAGCATCATGTTAATCCTGTTGTCTGTAGTGGGGATGGACTTTGAAAGAAATACTTGCACTCAAGAACACGTGGAAAACACATGATCTTAATTTGAGCCCACGCATTCATGGGGTCTCTTCCCCAGCTGCTACTAGCACCCTTTCGCCAGATGGAAAAAATATTTTTAGATGGTTTCAGAAGACCAGAGCTACCACTAAAGGGGGGAAAGCTCTCCATCCTGCTGTTGCTCCCAAACCAGAACAACAATCACCTCAAACATCAGGCACCTCCGTCATCCATTGTATACAACCCAAAGCATGTGCACTTTACAGGTATTAAAGATCACAGAGTAAGTGCTTTATTTTGTGGAAGATGTCTTGTAGTTTTCATACATACCAAAAATGAAGAAATCCTGCTTTAAGTGCAAAACTCAATTCAATCTTCAGCCTAGTGGATTTTCTCCATAATTTCTGATTGTGCCAAGCCACAGAACATATGCAGAAGACTGCTGTAGCCTGCAGGAAGGACATGCCAATGCTTGTTTTCATGAAGGCTCACCATTGGTTGAATCAGTTTCTGGGTGAGAGATGATGAGCTGGCATGGTCAGGTATGAAATAGAGATATCCTTGCCATTTAAACAGGTGCTCTTGGCCAACTTAAGCCTCTTGCTTGGGGTGAAGTCCAGTTCACCTGGGCCTGTTCACGTAAAAGACATACTTTGGAACAAATAGCTAAGGCAATGTTTCAAAGAGGATTTCCAAATGTCCTATCGGGGTCAGAGAAAGCTAACCCAGGTTCCCCCTTGTATTCTTTATTGGCCCTATATTTATTTTCCATTTTGGTATGCCATTTAATAATTATCTTTTAAGCCCTGACAGTGCCACTATATTAAACACCAGGGCATCTATGCTGACCTTTGAGAAGCTCTCACACTGGAAGTCGCAGCCCAAGTGGCTGCTCATTTTCTTGGCTCCTGCTTTTATGCTTTTGCCTAGCTCAGGAGTCTGCAATCTGCAGCTCCTGAGCTGCATTCGGCTCTTTGGCTACCTCTTTGCGGCTCCAGGGCACTACCCACCACCAGGCAATTCGGCAGGCGGCTTGTTCCCTGGTTCTCGACTCTTCCTATCCCACCAGTGAACATGGCAGCAGGTGCCCTAACGCAGCTCCCACCACCAGGAGACTACACCCACTACAGCTCTCAAAACACTTGGTTATTGAAGGAATTTTTAAAAATGTCTCTTTTGGGTTGCTGCCCCCTGGCCTAGCCTACACCGGCTACCATTGCGCTCAAGTCACTAAACAGCTCTCTGACCTCTCTCTGATCGGTGCCCCTTGGCTTCTCCTCTCACCCAAGAGTGCTATGGCACATTACCACCCGACCAGCCTCCGCCCCTCCCTGCTTTCCTCCTGCCTCAGTTTCCCCCACGGAGGGCTGGCAGCTCTATTCAGCCAGGGCCATCAGGCGAGAAGGGGAGGCGATCCCCCCCGCCGCCTTTATTACGGAGCAAGGGGCAGAGTGACCGCCAGAGGCTCAGGAGCCTGCCCGCCTCAACCCCCTTCCACCTGCAGCCGCCGCTCTGCGTGTGCGGGGCCCGGCCGAGCCAGAGCCGGCATGGTCCGGAGCCGGACGGCGGGAGTGGAGGAGCCGGTTTGCAGACCGGGGCCGGGCCCCCTGCAGACCGGCTCGCTGTAGCCCCGGCACCGGCTGTAGACAGGGCGGGGCGGGGCGGCTCAGCCAGACTGGAGCGCCCCGGCCGCGCCTTTCCAGAGAAGCGGCGGGCGGCCTCTGAGCTCACGCCAGGCTTCCTTTGAACTGGCCCGCAAGGCGCAGACTAGTTCCTGGGAAGCGAAAGCAAAGCGAGCCGAGCCCCGCCCCGCCTGTCGGAGGAAGGGAGCTGGCCCCAGACGGAAAGCGAAAGTGTGCGCAGGGAGCCACGTGTTTTCTGCGAAGCCGGGCGGGCTGTCGGGGGGGCGGAGCCGAGTCGGGGCGCGCCATAAAAACCGCGGGGCGGCGGGGAGCCGGGCTAGAGCTCCAGCGCACCGCGCAGCTCGGGGTCGTTGCAAGCGCCGCGCCGGCAGCACCCGCGGGCGGAGCATGGTGGTGCTGTCGCCGGCGCCAGGCCTACGAGTGCTCCTGAGCCGTGCAGTGCCGCGCGGCCGGGCTTTATGGTGCGCGGGCGCGGACTCCCCGCAGCTCAGGGCCGTAGGTAAGGATCACTGTTGCGGGCTCGGCGTTCAAGGGCTTTTCCCAGCGAAAACACCCATGGGATACAAAGCAGCCGGAGTCTAGCGAGTGTCCCCGGCTCTAGCGAGTAAAAGGCGCCGCAGCCCGGCTTTGGGGACGTGTCCTGCGGCAGCGCGGAAAAGCAGCTACCTCTGGGGAGAAGCGAGCCACGAGCAGCGGTATCTGAGTGTGGAGGGGAAACCTGGGCCAAGCACAGGAGGGCAGGACGCCCGCTCTTGGAAAAACGGCCTGGGGACCTCATAACAGGGCAGAGAGAAGAGCTGTGTTTTTCAAGCAGGGAAGCGCCTAGGGCTCGTTTTATGCTTTGGCTTCTCTTGGCGGTGGATGGTGTGCCTGAGAAAATAGCATTGCTGCCCCACTAGCCGCCCTCCAGCATACCCCGCTTTTTAATTTTTTTTTTAAACTTTGACTATTGACTAGTAATCCTCACTCAATTAGAAAAGCTGACAGTTTCTTTCATGGGCTGCACAAGAAAGTCCTAACTGTCCTATACCTGTTTGACAGTAACTGCTAGAATCAGGTTTCATGACTGGCACTTCAGGAGGTAAAATGATCTAAGTGAGACTCAGCTCAAAGGTCTGGCTGTCATTCACAGAGACAGGACTCCAGCTAAGTGCTGTCTCTGGATCTATGTCAGCATGTTGCTGGGTACCTATCAGACAGCTGTGGGGATTCATTTCTGAGAAAGCTTCAAGGTTTCTCAGCCGTCTGCCAGTGCAGATCTATAACTGACTGTAGGGATAAATCCTAAAATCTATGCTTGCCAGTAAGGTCAAGGCAGCCAGCAGATGTATCGAACCATGCTGTCGGGGTAGACATTTGAGGCCAAATTAATTGCTGGTACAACACTGTTTATTCCAGAGGAATTACACGAGGGATGAATTTGGCTCTTGGTGCTGAAGATATATCAATAGGAAGCAATTTAGATTGGGCCATTTAGAGTGCCTGCAATACAAAAAAAAAGTGAGGAATAATGGTTTAAAGGTTCATAGAGGTTGCTTTGTGTACGCTTAGTGAGGTTATAAGTTTTCTATCTGGGGGCAGGAAATGGACTTCAGTACCTGTTTCTCTAGCTTGGGGGAGAGGATAGAGTGGATTTAGGATTACTATGCAACTTGGCAGTGTTCCAGGCTGCACTACGGTCAAGTTTGAAATGCACAATTCATTTCAGCCAGCTCTATTCACTTTCTGGGGATTTGTACCCAGCTGCAGCATTTACAGTTCCTTTAGACACTTTCTCTCTTATACAATGCAGTCTGGGTGCAGGCATCAGCACCTGGAAAACGGGAGGGGGGAAAGTAATTTTAAGTAGCTTTATACAAGATGAGAGATACATGCAGAAAAAAATAACCTTCCAATAAGAAATTCCCATCAGTCAATTCGAGCCAGAACCTGATGCATTTCTGTGACTGAGAAAAAACCACATCATTTGTAACTGATTCCCTGGCTGGATAATTCTGAGCCCCCAAGGTTGCAAAAGCAACAGATTGCTAACCTGGCTAGAAAGTGATGCTGTTAATCGGTTAGCAGGGTGTAAATCAGCAGAATAGGGGTTTATTTTATAAGGGAGGAGAGAGGTGGGACTAGAAGACTTGGTTGGTTAGTTCTTCCCCTCTTCCTTTCCTGAGGATCTAATTTTGTTCTCTTTTGGAATTCCAGACTAGCTGCTGGAGAGCTACTGTGCCCTGGACACTGACGCTATGGAAGACCGTATTCGCTGGTCTAGTCTATAGGATGGTAGCGCACAGTAAGGTGGCAGCAGATAATTCAGTTGCAGCAGACCCAAGATGTCAACTTGACCCTCCAGCATGGGATCATTCTCAGCGGAGAGCCTACCATGGCCCAGCCCGGCCCAGCTCTGTGCAGGCACAGGGTGACACGCATTTCCGAACCTTCCGCTCACAGGCGGATTTCAGTAGCATCACCAAAACAAGTGCCCTGCTGGATGAGTGTGGCTTTTACTGGGGCCCACTGACTGTCAGCGCAGCCCATGAGAAGCTGAAATCTGAGCCTCAGGGCACCTTCCTCATCAG
Organism: Pelusios castaneus; assembly: GCA_007922175.1. Taxonomy (NCBI): domain Eukaryota; kingdom Metazoa; phylum Chordata; order Testudines; family Pelomedusidae; genus Pelusios; species Pelusios castaneus. The sequence continues at coordinate 2,542 of VOCT01087663.1, read as the reverse complement.
GGACAGCAGACAGAAAAATTGCTTTTTTACCATCAGTGTTAAGACTGCTACTGGGCCTACCAGCATCCGAATAAACTTCCAGGCTGGACGTTTCAGCCTGGATGGCAGCAAGGAGAGCTTTGACTGTCTCCTGAAGCTAGTAGAACATTATATGAGCTCCCCAAGGAACTGGCTGGTCACCCCTCTACGCAAAGTCCGTGCACGGCCATTGCAGGAACTCTGCCGGAAAAGCATCGTGGCAACATATGGGAGAGATAATTTAAACCATCTCCCTCTCAATCCAGTTTTAAAGGACTACCTGAAATCCTTCCCATTTCAGATATAAATACAGCATTAACTGTGTGGTGGGGGTGTGTGTGTGTGGGTGTATGTGTGTAAAGAGGTATGAAGAAATCTGAGGTTTTTTAAATATTTCAGAGACAAATTTTATTTTTTGTAGCAACTTACTGTATTTTGGGATGGAAGCTGAACACTTGACTTTTTACGTTTACACAAACTGTTTGCACAAACCCAGGGTTTTAAAATCTTGGCTTTATTTTTCTGCTGGGCAGAATATTTTATTTTATAATATTTCTAATGAAAATAATGTAATAAACTTTATTGTGAAAGTTTTTAAAAAAAAAAAAAAAAAAAGCATCTCTGGTGTCTTTAGTTTTCTGCACTCTCCTATCTGAGTGCTATATTATATAAATCAGTTAGGTGTTGACAATGGGCCAGATCCTCAGCTGGGGTAAATCAGAGAAGCATTTTGGTTTCAATGGATTACAATGATTTATCCCAGCTGAGGAGCTGGGCCAGTAATTTTGGTACGGATAAAGATGGACATGATCCCTGCCCCAGCTACTATACAAGATAAAGAAATAGAAATGAGAGATACTAAGGATAGGTCTATACTGGATCTTTTTCCAGCTGTATAGACAAATAGCAGGGCACTAGAGTGTAACTTTAGTTTATTTTAATGGGGGGGGACCAATGGAGTGTGTGCAGAAATGCCTCATTTCACAGAAGATGTGAAGGTTATAGTGATATTTGAATATCTGTAGCCACTATTCTCCATGTAGTAGTTGGATGACCAGGAATGGTTGATCCCTTTGTGTTCAAAGTTTAGGTGTTTGGGGGAATATTTAATATTGAAAGGGAAAGTGCAAGGGAGTAGAACAAATGTACATTTAAAAAAAATTGGTGGCCATACATCTACTATATATAGCTTGGCTGCGTTATGCATGGTTAGTGAAGGAGTGATTCTATGACATCCCCTTGTCTGGGTTAACTTGTCTAGTCCGGGCTTGTCTAACTTCTCTTAAATGCCATATAAATTTCCAAGGCTGTAGGCAAGAAGTTACTGTCTTACAGAACCAAACCACCCCAACATCAGTCCAGAAATGACGCATGTTTCAGGAGCATTGTCACTTTTACAGATGTGGGGGTGTTAGTTCTCTTTTTAAATATACACAAAGTTGCCCAAATGATCAGGTAGTGAGACTCACTAAGGGACTATACAAAGCTGTGCCTAATACACTGTCACAAACAGTGGTCTGAGGATCACTGGTGATCCATAGTGGTACGTGCTGGCAGTCCATGGAGATCAGGATCTGGGATTTTCAAAGGGGGCTAAGAATTCTTTTCCTGCTGAATTTCAGTGAGCTCTGGGTACCTAATTCCTGTAAGTTCCTTAAAATATCCTGGTTTTATTTCTAGTTTGATAAATTGCATTAAAAGATACTTACGCTGCACTTTTCTGAAATGTTACAATGGAACCAAGCAATGTAGCTTCTACAGGGATATTATGTGTGTGTAACAGGAAGGGTGAATGGGAGACCAGGTGCATCCATAAGTCTCTCCTTTAAGAAGTTAGCCACATTAAATTCTCCCTAGCCTACTGCTATCTTTCAAATGTTCACACAGATTCCATTCTCCTAAACAGTTTCCTAATTGTCATTTCTAAGGATTATCAGCTAATTCAAAAGGTAGTAAAAAGCTATCCACAGCAGTGGACTATGTTGTTAGGGCTCTGCACACAGTTAATGAAGTCACTTTAGGGTTTGGAGGGTAAGAATCACACAATGCTGTAATTCACCTCCTTTTGGGAGGCTAATGCTGACTATAATGTGTTCTTTATATTTAATAATAAATGAGTTTAGTTTAAAGGCTCAGAATAACCAGAAGCAATCAAGGTTCTGAAAGTGGTGGAATGGCATAAGTTTAGAAAAATGTCAAATACCCACAGTGAAGAGCATAACCTGGCTCCCTTAACACTGTTGCAGCTACTTTGTTCCATGGAATTGTACTCCCATTTTGCAACCAATCTTTCCACACCTTCCAACTACCCAGCTGATGTTATTACACAACTTCTGTTTAATTCAGAAGTTGGAAGCAGTGACCCAGAGCAGAACTCAGAGCGGGAGAAGTACTGATTAGCTTGTGAGACAACAGATGAGTAGAGGTAAGCAACTCCTGAACATAATGTGCTTTGAGAAGTTAAGGGCTTTGCTGGGAAAAAAAAAAATTCTTTGGAAAGCAAAGGTTGCCAAACAGGTTAGCA
>VOCT01087662.1:0-13686 GCA_007922175.1 Pelusios castaneus | reverse complement strand
ATCAATCACTACCACATAGCAAAGCACACATTCCATAGCCCCCCCCCAAAAAAGAACCCAATACTGCCCGGGAACACTACTGCCCAACAACAGAATGCATCCTATAAGTCCCCATTACTAAAATGCTCCTTCAGTGCCTCCCTTATGCGCACGGCTCTCAGCTGTGCCCCCCTTATAGCCCTAGTGGCCGGTTGCTGGAAGGCAAACTCCAGCCGCTCTGCCTCCATGCCCCAGGATGGGGGAAATCTCTCGCCCCGTTTTTCACAGAGATTATGCAGCACACAGCACGCCGCAATAACAGCTGGAATGTTGTCCTCATTTAAGTCTAGCCTCCCGTATAAACATCTCCAGCGTGCTTTTAAACGTCCAAAGGCACACTCAATGGCCATTCTGGACCGGCTTAACTGGTAATTGAAGCGCTCCTTGGCGCGATCCAAATTACCAGTATAAGGCTTCATAAGCCAGGGCATCAGTGGGTAGGCTGGGTCCCCTAGGATGACTATGGGCATCTCAACACCTCCCACAGACATTTTATCATCGGGAAAGAAGGTCCCCGCTTGTAGCTTACGGAACAGTCCCGAGTTCCTGAAAATGCGAGCGTCATGCACCTTTCCCGACCACCCCACATTTATGTCAGTGAAACGGCCCCGGTGATCCACGAGTGCCTGGAGCACCATGGAAAAGTATCCCTTCCTATTAATATACTCAGTCGCAAGATGATCGGGCACGAGAATAGGGATGTGAGTACCGTCTATTGCCCCCCCACAGTTTGGGAAACCCATGTCCGCAAATCCATCGACGATCTCACGCACGTTCCCCAGCGTCACTGTCCTCCGTAGCAGAACACGATGGATGGCTCTGCACACTTGTGAAAGTGCAACCCCGACGGTCGACCGGCCGACTCCGAACTGATTCACGACCGAGCGGTAGCAGTCCGGAGTCGCCATTTTCCACAGTGCGATCGCCACACGCTTCTCCACGGTGAGGGCTGCTCTCATCTTTGTGTCCTTGCGTCGCAGGTCAGGGGCTAGCTCCTCACAAAGCTCCATGAAGGTGGCTTTCCGCATTCGAAAGTTCTGTAGCCACTGGTCATCATCCCACAGCCGCAAAACAATGCGGTCCCACCACTCTGTGCTCGTCTCCCGTGACCAGATTTGGCGGTTCACCGTGTGCAGATGGTCAGCGAAGGAGATCAGCAATGCGGTGCTGTTGTCACAACTGGCAGTCGCCGTACGGGAGTCATCCGAATCCTGCTCTGATTCGGAGCTGAATGCACACTGTGCCAGAAGCCGAGATGTATTCATAATGTTCAAGGCGACAGTGGAGATCAAAGCTGTATCCATGAGGCTGCAAAAGGGGTTCCGGGAAGACATGAGTTGAAGTTTGAAATGGGCACGAGTTGCTAATAGCAACTGCCATGGCGCGGGTGGAACATAATGCACCATGGGAAAGCATGACTTTACCCATGCTGCATAGCGCAACTCTTCTTCTTCCCAGGATTCCGAGCGATAGTTCGCGCTAGAGAGAACTGTGGGATAGGTACCCACACTGCAATTGGGTTTCTTCTGGATTTGCGAAATGCGGGGGGGGCGCTCTGTTCCATTACAGTCAGCCTAGTGTGTACGCAATCTTGCGCAACAAAAACCACGTGACTTTTAAAGCGCAACAGGCTTGTTGCGCGACTATTCCTGTAGTGTGTACATGGCCTAAGAATCAATTTTTGGGGCACAGTTGTTGACAGGGAACTGAACATTGCTGTTCAAAGATGGCTGCATGCTCTTTATGACTACCTCTGTTCAAGGACTGGAGTACATAGTATGAGAGCAACAAATTCTACTTAAGGTAGATTAAACCTGTGCTTGGTTTACTCTAGCTAGCACAGCTAAAAATAGCAGTGAAGACACGATGGCACAGACACTGGTGTTGGATAGCAATCTGAGTATGTACTCAAGGTCTCAGAATGGCTTGTACAGTCTGCACTGAAGCCAGCCCCACTGTGTCTTCACTGCTGTTTTTGGACAGGCTGGCTAGATTAAAGATAGCATGGGGTATGGCTAGTGGTGTGACAGTCATACCTTCGACTGCAGTGTAGACATACCCTGAGAATAGCCTGTGTCACCGATTCCTTCTTCAACAGGCAGCTGACCTGCAAAAGGATGGGAAAGGAATAACATGGTTTAGTAAGACAAGTTCCAAAGGGTTAACTGTGTCAGTCTAGGTCAGCAAAACAAACACGGAATCTAGTGGCATTTTAAAGACTAACAAATTTATTTATCATATGAGCTTTTGTGGGAAAAAACCCCATTTCACGAAAGCTCATGCAATAAATAAATGTTAGTCTTTAAAAGTCCCACTAGATTCCTTGTATGGTTTAGTATTGCTCTTTGCAATTGGACATACATCTTGATCTCTTTTCCCTGAGCCTTAAGGATGGAGCATATGTGAGTGAAACTAATAAATCATCAAACATCTGACTGGAAGATCTAACTTCTAAACTGGCCAACACAAAACGAAAAAGGCACATGCACATCATTTTGAGTGGTCTGACATAGGTTCTCTCTCAATCTGCGTTATCATTCCAGGCAATAACACATAGCCAGTCCTATTCCTATTAGTTCAAGTTGGTGCCATGAATGAACAAAAGGACAGGCGTAATGCAGATCTTGCTGCGATCTGAACATGAACGTTCTTTGAGGTTCAGTTCTGTTTGGGAAAGATGGCTTCAGACTCTTCTTCCCCACAACCTACAGAAGACCTTACAGCTCCATCCCAAACTGATATGAGATACTTCTACAAACCCCCATTACTCTAGCTGCTGACTGCTTCACTCTTTAATGTATAAATCCTTACAACATCCTGTGAGGTAGGAAAGAGCTATTATTAATATTCCTTTTTATGATCTCCCAATTCCTTTTCCTTTCCAGCCTCCCCAGCTGGATACCTAAGAGGACCTCACCTCACTTCTGGTAATCAAAGAAGTTTGAATTTCCTGACTACGAGGTAAAAGAATGTTTTTACATTTTTATTTTTTTGGATTAAAGGTTTCTATTTTATGAAAAGAAAGATCATGAAAAATATACTTTAATTGCACTAACTTGGTCATTGCTGAGAGCAATTGATAAGCTGTACAAAGAAGCTCTTGTTTTATTTACCTGTATCGATGTCTTAAACAAGAGAATAATTAATTTCCAGGCTAAATTGTCAAGTGACTAAACATTCATGAAAATTAAGGGACTTTCAAACATTTAGAGCAGTTGGCTAAATAATCACGGTGTGAACTAACAAATGGATCTCATGAGTCATAGTGGTCCAAACTCAGCACCTTTATGTGCAAAAATAGACATGAATTTGGGGAGGAGAGATTTACTATTCAACTAGCTCTAAGAAGCAGTCAGGATGAAAATGTAACTGTTCTAGCTGATGATTTCCAGTAGAGGATGCTTTGCGATAACCTATCTGAATACAAAACTAAATGTTTTCTTTAGAAAATGAGTAATAATGTTGACTTTTATAGGAACTTGCAAAATATAGTAGATTATAAAAAAAACCTTCCTATGAAGACAGATGCAAATATAAAATACATACAAGTCAAATTAAGTGGCTCTCTCTATTTCCTGTCTCTCCCCTTAATAGGGCCTTTCTACTTCTGCAGAAGACTCGGTCAACTAAATACAACATGCACATATGCTAAATTGTACTAATGCTAAACTATGTGCAAGGGACTGCTTGAGCTTAGTGCTAGAATTATAGTGTTGTGGCAAAGCCAATTTGCAGCTGAGGCTCAAATTTCTTGACTAATCAGGTACCCAGGTGTTCATGCAAATGTAAGACCAGTTGCATGCCTAATTTGCATGCACACTTGTTATGACTCTTGCATGTAAATTGCCAATTATAGCAATTTATATAAGTGCATAAATTAGATGCATAATTGTGAACATGGCTTCTTTGGAACTTTGAACCTCCTCTTTTTGTAATCTGTCCCCTGTAAATTGCTCCAGTAGCACGAAGGGGTTGGAAAGCTGATGGAGATAGCCTCTATGTACGAAATACCCCCAGGACGGGATTTCCCAAGCCAGCACAGAGACTACATAAAGCTCTTATGCCTGTCCCCTATCCAGGCTTGAGGCAGGAGGGGGCATATTGGTGACAATAGGTGTGGCTGGTGCATACCAATCTCTGGCTACTCTGGGCTGTAGACTGGCCTCCTAAACTATGTCTACACTAGAAAAAGTTAGGTCAAATGACTTAATAAGGTCGACTTTAAGTCGACTTAACAAAGTGGTTACCCTGAACGTGGACTTAGTAAGTCGACCTAAGTACCCTTAAGTTGACTTAATAAAGTCGACTTAAGGGTTAATCCATGTCCTCACTGGGCTTAAATCGACCTAAGGAATCGATTTAAGGGTTAGGTCGACCTAACGGGCGGTTCTTATTAAGTCGACTTAAGCTTTCATTTAGTCGACTTAAGGAATTTCTTAAGTCAACTTAATGAAAGTCCAGTGTGGACGAGGAGTAATTTAGGTTGACTTAAGGCTACTTAAGTCAACCTAAATTGCCAGTGTAGACATACTCCGAGGTAGCGCTGGACAGCTGCCATAAATTACAGCAACCACTGGGGCAGCCCGAAGTTGCACAACAGGTAGGCAAGCCCAGAATCAAGGAGGGGCAAAAAGACACCTTTTTCCCCCACCCTTAAGGCTGCGCAGGAGCCACAGTCAGAATCAATGTTCAGAAGATTGAAACTAAGTGGTCCCAGCTTAAGAAATAAGAGCTTAGTTGAATTAAAGAAGGCTGGCTTGGGTTGGCATATTGCTCCTTTGGAATATTGTTCAGGGTCACTCGAGGTCACTGTGCCAAGAGAATTGTGTTTCTGCTGCATTTCCATTCACTCAAAAGCAAGCCAGACCTAGGTGCATTTTTAATAATGGGAAATGATGAATTCTGCTACCCTTACTCATGCATTATACTCTTCTGTAGGACATCTCGCAGAGCAGGACACTGCTCTCAACTTGAGTTAGGCTGGTGGAATCAAGCCCCTTATCTTAGACCAGGTCTACGATAGAGGGTCGCTACACTGGGGCAGCTGTGCCATTTCGTGCATCTGGTGAAGACGCTGTATGCCGACGGGAAAGCACTGTCTCATCAGCATCATTACTTCACCTCAGAAAGAGGTGGAAGTTATGTCACAGGACAGCATCTCCCACTGACACAGCGCTGGTGCGGATGGTGCTTAGGTCATTGTAACGTGTGTCACTCAGGGAAGTGGCTTTTTCACACCCCTCAGAGCTGTAAGTTAGATCTACTTATGTGGTCAGGAAGACCTGCCCGTAGAATATCTCTAAACAGATTCTTTATTTAGTTGTAGCATGTAGGAGCCCAAGTCATGGACCAGCATCTATTGTGGTAGGTATTGTACCAGCTCAGAATACAAAGATGGCCCCCACCTTGAGGCGCTTCCACGTGTTGTTTCTTTCCTTATACTTCCAGTGTATCTAGGCAGATGGGGAGTACAAGTGCAACAAGAGGATAGAGATCCAGTTGGGGGATATGATTTTAGTTAATGCACTGCCTTTTGCCTCTGTGGATAGGAATGCTGATGAAAACGTTGAAAATCGTGACCCAGAGCAAGCTCTGAGGCGTCACATGCTGCCCATCCAATGTAAATGGGTACCCTGCCCCTTGCAGTGATGGGTGGGGTGGAGCTGTACTGCCCCTCCCAGATGCACAAGGCCTCCCACCATTCCCCACCAGCACATAGGGAGGGGAGAGTCATTTGTGACAATCTTTTAGGAGAGCAGCACACTCCAGATCTTGCAGTGAGTAAGTTCTGGTTCTGCCTACTCGCTTCCTCATCTCTCCTCAGACAATCTTCAGCAAGCTGGTTCTTGGAACCGAGCCTCGCATTAGCAGCCACATGTTCTTGGGCAACACTTAAAGTGGCTGACTCTCTCCCCAACATGGGTGCTGAAGGACAAGACAATCTATCCCCCATGTGGCTGGCAACTTTTCTCAGGTATTAACAGATTTACATGAGCACGTGCACATCACGTAGGAAGATGAGAGTTCTGGGTTTCTGCTGAAAGTAAAGTGATCATTTAATTATGGAATGCTTGGAAATTAATTTGTTGGATGTTCATTTTTTTTTAATTAAAGAGAAGATGCAGGATATCTAATACTTACTACACAGAGCAAGTTCCAAAGGGGTAGCCGTTGTCAGTCTATTGCAGAACAGAGCAAGGTGAGGCAATGCAGAACTGCTTGTGAGCTCTAGAGGGAGCCCTGGAAGGAGAAGAGAGAAGACAGACGGTGATGGGAATTGTTGATGGTTATAAGAATTTGCGTGAACAAAGCAGCTGGTTTGAATTTACTGACAGCTTGCTAACCTGAGTCAAAGTACAAGACCGAACTTTTCATAAAGGAAGTTCACTAACAGGGAGCCACAGACTAATTGTCGGAATATAAGCAAAGTGAGGTCTCAGGCGTAGAGGCAAAATAAATTCTACAAGGCGAAGAATGACTGAGGAATATTCTGTCAATATCTGCCAGAGAGAGCATGAGATAATGAACTATTCCTGAAGCTGCAATAAATGGTAAAGACATTACAGATAATGATGAGAGAGTCAGGCTAAAAACTGAAGGAAAACAAATGATGGAGGCCAGGAGGCAGGCACCAAAGCTGGACAGATGTCTCACTTCTGTAAATTGGGGAACGATACAGGGAAGGTCAGGGATCTAATAAAGAAGCAGGTACACGTATGAAGCAGGGACCTTATGGGGTTGACCTGATGGAGGGAGGGATCTGTGTATATGGAGGAGGGAATGGAACACCAGCTTGCTTTACCCAGCAGGATCCTGATATCTGAGGAGCCTTTCTCTTGCTATGTTCAGAGAGAGACGCCAGCTACGTGAGAGACGACAGCCTCTCCTTAAAGACAGCAGCAGTAGAAGAGCCTGGACATACACAGTGTCTGGAATGGATTGTGTGTATTTTTGTTTGTTACTATAGAAATCTGTGATGGCCCTGTCAGCTGCGAGGCTGGTGGGGAGGGGTGAAACGCAGGTTTGTGGTATGGGACTCAGGCTTCGGATTCTATGAGAGGGCACAGGACAGTCTTGGGCGTGTTTTTCAATGTTCTGCATATAGCAATGGAAACAGTCATGTCTCAGCCACACAGCCCACTGTGACCAGGATCTTCTTGTTTCTCAGGGTCACGTTCTGGACACTGTGCATAGTCCCAGTGGCCCCTGCCCTCACTCGAAAACTGGACATTGTGGTTTGAGATCAGAAGGGGCCAGCTACAGAACAGTGCTGAGGGAGGGGGGTGGGACTCAGTATTCACCCTCCCCTTCCTCTTGCATAGCAGCATCGTAGCGAGTCGGTTGCGTTCAGGGCCACAGGAGACAAGATTTTCCCTTGTGTGAAAAATGAGTAATAGAAAAAACTACACACAAACCCACAAGACGGAAAAGCTGCCAGTGATCTCCCACTCATTCATAATTAATTAACATACTGTTTTGCATTGATACACAACAACGCCTTTCACCTGATGATCTCCAAGTACTGTACAAACATTTGTGCATCCCCCACATTCCCAAACTCCCCAGTCCACTATTTTAAACCTCTTGGGACACCAGAACTTGAATGCCCCTGTTCTAGTTCACACATAAAAAGGTCAGCTGGAGTAAAACAGAACATCAAAGCGGCATGCCTCCCACCCTGCAGTGCTGGGGAATCAGAGCCGAGGTGAGATGAAAAGGAGGGAATGCAGAGAAAAAGAATGGGAAGGGGCAAGTGCAGTACAGATGGGTAAGAAGCGAATGGGAAAAGAAAGAGGCGACAAAGTACAATGCAGGGCAAGGACAGAAGAAGAATGAGACCACTGCATAAGGGCAGGATTTATCTTAGCTCACACGGATCTGCAAATCTCTCAGCAGGTCTGCACACATCTATTGGCAAAATATGTTGTTTACCTGCCACGGCCAATTTTAAAGCCTTGCAGACAGAGGACTGTTTGTACAAAGAGGGAACTGTCAGTGCAGATTTAATATAAACTAATGAACGTGTTGATGGTTAAGGACAGAAAAGGAACCAAAATGACAAGCCCAGAGAAGTAGGGAGATGACACTTGATGGCTCAGACGTAGCTATTTTAAGACAAGTGACATTCTAGAATGCTACTGATCTTCAAATCTGATCAGACCATCTACTGCTGTCATTACACTAACGGCACAATTGCTCCAATTCCATTACGTCTTTCTAAAGAGGTTCAATTTTGGAAGGAATAGCAGTTTCATCAGAAAACATGTTGTAACCAATTGGCTAATTTCCTTCCACCCAACAATGCCATCAATGTACACTCTTTAAAGGAATCATAAATATAACGTGCCCTGGATCCACCTCTCACTTACATTAGAGAAAATCAGGGGTGATTCTATTTCTAGTCCATGAAATTACATTGGTGTGAAACTGACTAAAGTGACAGAGGAAACAGACCCCCAGTGTTTACAAAATGAATAGGATTTGCAGAGGGAATGTCCTATGCAGGGATCCACACAGGTGGCGCCTTACTCCATGTAGATCCCTTGGCTTCATTGGCATGTTAGCCAGCAATCTAGCTAGTAAGAGAGCCAAATCATCTTTTTCTTCTAATTTAAATGTTTAAATGACAAAAAGCAATGGGCTAAATTCCTCCCTGAGGTCAATTGAGGGAATGAATGGGACCTTCTCCCCCCTCCACTGAATAGGTGCAAGATTAGGAGCTAAAATACCTCACACAACACTATCTGTACTGAAATCCCACACAGTGACTGCAATGGTTGATTTCAAGGGGGCAGAAGGGCTGATTGTTTTAGCAGGAACATATTCCTTCTGCCAGAGGAGCTACAATGCAACTATGCCACCCAATTTGGCTCAGTTGAGGATTTTACATAGATGGTGTGGATGCATCCACTGCAGACTGTTTCCCAATGGGTCTTATTTTCACAGCGGAATTTAATTTGTCTCTATATTGCTATTATGGAGCAATGTTAGTGAGTTAAGGCTTCTCATAGATACACAGGTTTTTATTCATCAAGGTACTTAAACTCATGTATAACTTCAAGCGCGTGAGCAGTCCCGTTGACTAACTCCTCACAGGCTGTTATACATGGGTGACAGTTATACATGGGTGACAAGGCCATATATGTTTTGGATCATGCCAGAAAATGGAAAACATTTTCACACTGAAAAAAATGTTTAGAGGGAAATTTTCTGGCCAACTTTAATACACAAAACAAACAAGGAATCTTGTGGCACTTTTAAAGACTAACCAATTTATCTATTTATTTACCTAGTCAGTTAAAGCACTTTGGAAACTCAGATGAATTCTGATAACCCATTGAACTAGACCAGTATTATTGTACCTATTTCACAGATAAGTAGAGTCACACTCTGAAGTCAGTCGCTTGATGTTACAAAGCAAAGTCCATTTTCTAGCTTTCCATCACTGTAGTATCTGAGCACCTCCTAGTTACTAATGGATTCCCTCCTCACAGCATCCCTGTGACTGAGATAGAGAAGTATTATTCTTATTTCACAGGTGAGCAACTAAGGCTAGGTATTCATTAAATGACTCATCCAAGATCACTTGGGAAGACTGCATTTAAGATGGGACTTTAAGTCCTGACCCTACATCCAGTGACCCATCTGCTAGATTAGACCATCCCTGGGATCAAGAATTGCCCTGTTTAAACTACAAAATGACTCTGCTCTATGAGTGACACTTTGATATCAGAGCTGCTTCCTTTTTCTTCATTTGTATGATTATTATTTAAAACAAGACAGCAAGCAACTGGTTCTAAAATGCTGTCACTTAATACCAAGCAACTGTTGAATGAACAAGAAAAGAAACTGAGCACAAATGTTGACTGAAATTGGACTGCGGGGGGAAGGTGTCAGTTCAGCTTTAATTCGTTCATTCATTACAGCGCTCTGTGCAACACAAGTCTCTTTGGGTGCGTCTACACTTGATTTCTAAGTTGACTTAAGCTTGCTTAAATCGACTTAATTTAATCCGCGTCTATACTACACTTTCCTTAAGTCAACTTAAGCAAGCTGCTTAAGTCGACTTAAGGAAAATAAAGTCGACTTAATTAAAATAATTAAATTAAAATAGTCAACTTTATTAAACCTACTTTTAATTCGATTTTAGGCTTAAGTCAGCTTCCTAAAGTAGACTTAAGCCAGTGTAGACCTGGAGTAGCCCTCAGTCGACTTAAAGTTGACTTAAGGCTCTCCAGGACTTCCCCACTGCCCTCCCTTCCAGGGGGGGGGGCACAGGGAGAGCCTGGCATGCCCCCCCCTAGGGGCGGGCCCCGGCCATCCCGCCCCTATGCCCTGCCTGGGTCCCTGTCCCCCTTTGCCCCATTGTACCCAGGCACAATGGGGCAAAGGCTGAGCCCCCTGGCACTGGGCAAGGGGTGCCCCCCCTGCCACCATGAACCTGCCCAAGGTCCCTCTAGCCCCTAGAAGTCGACCTAGGCGTCCAGTGTGGACGCTCTAGGTCGACTTTGTAAGTTCCCCCCTAAGTCGACTTTAAATTTAAGTGTGGACATGTTAAGTTGACTTAAATTACCAAGTGTAGACATAGCCTTTGTTACTATGGGAAAGGCAAGTGTTTATTTGCTGTTATGATTTATTTTCTTTGAAACAACAAGTGCTTGGTGCTGTATAGTAAAATTCATAGGACTAAAGACAGCTCTGCATTTAAAGATAGGTGGTTGCTATATTTAGACAACCTGACACTTTTGGTTATAAATCAATGATTCTTGTGACATTTACGTGGAGAAGCCTCATCACCTCTGCTGTTTGCAGCGGAGTATGATATTCAACCGCTACCGACGTACCTTATCTTTAGGCTCCTCTGTATGGAGACTGAGCGCCCAGCCAGCTGAAGCATAAATTGACAGCGCACTAGCCTGCAGTGCACAGACCAGCTGTGTGAATCCTGCCGCCACGTGTACCATTCCGTGGTGTGCTTCGTGCTGCTCCTGTTTCAAACAGCAGTGTGCAAAGTGTGCTACTGAACTATTCGTGACATGCAGCAGGGACCACATGGACAGTTAGTGTGGGGCAGGCTGGTGCCCAACCCTAGTCTGCTGGGAACTAAGTGGCCGTACAGGCAAGCCCTCTGTCCTGTGGAGTTCTATTCTGATGTGGCTCATGTAGCTGTGCCGGTGTGGAAACTGGTACAATTACATCAGTGACTCCCACGAAAGCTCATGCGATAAATAAATCTGTTAATCTTTAAAAGGGCCATAGGACTCAGTTGTTTTTTTTACCTCCTGCACGGACACACACGTGCAAAAGTGCTTATATCTGAAAAAAGCATATGGCCTCAGTTTCTCATCACCCCACTTGGACCACCACACGAGACAAGAGCTCCTTTAACTCCTGGGCCTGCAATGGGAAGGGCATAAGTGGACCAGCCCCGAGACCTCGATGCTCATCCCCAGACGCTGGGATAACAGCCTTTTGCATTTGGCTAATGTAACTGGCCTTTTAGTTCAAGTGCTAGGAATCAGTGCTGAAGGCTCAAGATTAGTCTCTGTTGCTGATGCATCATGGGGGTGAATGGTCACAATTGTATATAACGGCATTTGTTCTTTAAAATCAGTGAAATTACCTACAAAAAGTTATATTAAAAGAACATTATTTAGGTTGCAAAGTCAAGCATACGGAGGTCACAAAATGCCAGAATTGCAGTTCTGGCCCTGTAACTTGTCCCATTGTGCATACAAAATGTGATCTTTAATTACCAGATCACATACACTCTCTGTCCCTGGGACCCTGACTCATTCAGTGCACAGGGTGGGGACACATGGGGCAGAATGAAGTTTGCACAGGCAAATGTAAACCTGCATTTCCCACCATCTGAGTGTTTGATTTCACAATCTAATATTCTTGTAACTTATTTTTTGTACTTTTCACAGAAATACATCAGTGCTTCGATAGCTGCATTTGTTTCCACTGCTGGGTGCCGCACCCTGGCTCCACAGATAGTGCAGGAGATGGCAGATTGTGCCAGGACATGAACCTCTGAACCACCCAAGCAGTCCCTGGGGGCTGCGACTTCCTGCTTCAGCTTCTAGCAGCATCAGGTCAGGACCCAGCTGCAAGGAGGAGGGTCCAGGAGTGGCAGGGTCAGGAGGAAGGCAGCTGGGGCCCAGTTTTTCCAGCCAGGATCCCCAAACCACCCCACCACCAGACCTAGTCTAGCTCAGCACCCTCCAGACTTACTTGCTGCCTGGCAGCTAGAGGTCAAAGGAAGCTTGACTGGAGCTGCTGTCGTGTTAATAGAAGCTGGAAGGCACCAATTAATACAGGCAAGCAGAGGGGAGGCACAGCAGGAGGGATGGCCCCAGCCCGCAGGTGAGCAGCTGGGGTTGGCGGTGCTGTTTGCTAGAGCCCAATCTAACCCTAATGCTGTTTGCTAGAGCCCAATCTAACCCTAACCCCTTAAGCTGTTTTTTGTTTTGTTTTGTTACTGGGTGGGGGAGGAGGGATTGGCATGGTTGGAGAGTTGGGCTCCCACCCCCTTTCTTGGCTGGGTCCTCACCTGAGCTGAGCTACCAAAGGCTGGAGCAGATGCCCCTGGCATCAGAACAACTCAGCCCTGCTCTTGCCCAGCCACCAGGGCAAGGAGACCCCGCTCAGGGAAACAAGCAACAATTGTTTGATTTAACCTGATTAAATCAAACAGCTAATCAGTGGCAGGTGGAGCAAGACAAACTGCCACCACAGTCCCTGGATGAAATAGCTGATTGGCAAACTCCACCAGCAGTTCAACTCCCTGACAGATGCTGAGCACCCACTAATTTTTTCTGTGGGTGCTGGGACCCCCAGTATCCCCAAAGTAGGTGCCTATGGTTCATCAACATCTGTGAAAAGGGAACCCAGCAGGAGCTGACTTGGGAAATGACTTAAAGCTGGAGAGGAAAGAATCATTTCCCTAAGTCCGTAGAAAAGCACTAGAGGCATTTCACAGCCTCAGAGTTCAGCTGACCCAGGGATCAGCAACCCAAAAGATAAGAAAAGCCATTTTTAAGAATTCCTTCAATAACCAAGTGTTTTGAGAGCCTCCTCGTGGAGGGATGGAGGGAGCTGGACCAGGGTGCTTGCCACAGAGTCCCTTAGCAGGGGAGGGACCCTGGAGTATGGTACAGGATCCCCCAGTAATGCATGGGGGAGGGGAGGGGCAGAGCTGCAGGTTGCAAACCCCTTGTTGCTCCCTGGCTAGTTGAAGATCCCCAGACTCATCCTCTTTGCCCTCCCACCCCCCAAATCACTCCTGAGCTCTGGGATGTAGACAACCCCTCATGGAGCACAACTCCCCAGCACACAAGGGGTGAAAATCACCTTCACAGAGCCCCCCAAAAATGTCCCTGCCTCCCTGCTCCTGTGTTGTCAGGAACCCCTACTACTGGAAGAAGGGGCAGCAATAACACTTGGGGGGAAGATACCAATACAAGCTACTCATACACATGTGTTTACTTCTCACTGAGTTTTTAAGTAGGTACTTAGATATGCAAATTAGGCTCAGCCCTCTGCCTTCCACTTACACGCTCAAAGTCACAAAATGTGGGCACCCCCATAATTGGTGACTAGCATCACTTAAAGTCTGCTTTTTCAAATGCCCAGTAAAAGCAA
>VOCT01087661.1:0-13694 GCA_007922175.1 Pelusios castaneus | reverse complement strand
ATCAATCACTACCACATAGCAAAGCACACATTCCATAGCCCCCCCCCCAAAAAAGAACCCAATACTGCCCGGGAACACTACTGCCCAACAACAGAATGCATCCTATAAGTCCCCATTACTAAAATGCTCCTTCAGTGCCTCCCTTATGCGCACGGCTCTCAGCTGTGCCCCCCTTATAGCCCTAGTGGCCGGTTGCTGGAAGGCAAACTCCAGCCGCTCTGCCTCCATGCCCCAGGATGGGGGAAATCTCTCGCCCCGTTTTTCACAGAGATTATGCAGCACACAGCACGCCGCAATAACAGCTGGAATGTTGTCCTCATTTAAGTCTAGCCTCCCGTATAAACATCTCCAGCGTGCTTTTAAACGTCCAAAGGCACACTCAATGGCCATTCTGGACCGGCTTAACTGGTAATTGAAGCGCTCCTTGGCGCGATCCAAATTACCAGTATAAGGCTTCATAAGCCAGGGCATCAGTGGGTAGGCTGGGTCCCCTAGGATGACTATGGGCATCTCAACACCTCCCACAGACATTTTATCATCGGGAAAGAAGGTCCCCGCTTGTAGCTTACGGAACAGTCCCGAGTTCCTGAAAATGCGAGCGTCATGCACCTTTCCCGACCACCCCACATTTATGTCAGTGAAACGGCCCCGGTGATCCACGAGTGCCTGGAGCACCATGGAAAAGTATCCCTTCCTATTAATATACTCAGTCGCAAGATGATCGGGCACGAGAATAGGGATGTGAGTACCGTCTATTGCCCCCCCACAGTTTGGGAAACCCATGTCCGCAAATCCATCGACGATCTCACGCACGTTCCCCAGCGTCACTGTCCTCCGTAGCAGAACACGATGGATGGCTCTGCACACTTGTGAAAGTGCAACCCCGACGGTCGACCGGCCGACTCCGAACTGATTCACGACCGAGCGGTAGCAGTCCGGAGTCGCCATTTTCCACAGTGCGATCGCCACACGCTTCTCCACGGTGAGGGCTGCTCTCATCTTTGTGTCCTTGCGTCGCAGGTCAGGGGCTAGCTCCTCACAAAGCTCCATGAAGGTGGCTTTCCGCATTCGAAAGTTCTGTAGCCACTGGTCATCATCCCACAGCCGCAAAACAATGCGGTCCCACCACTCTGTGCTCGTCTCCCGTGACCAGATTTGGCGGTTCACCGTGTGCAGATGGTCAGCGAAGGAGATCAGCAATGCGGTGCTGTTGTCACAACTGGCAGTCGCCGTACGGGAGTCATCCGAATCCTGCTCTGATTCGGAGCTGAATGCACACTGTGCCAGAAGCCGAGATGTATTCATAATGTTCAAGGCGACAGTGGAGATCAAAGCTGTATCCATGAGGCTGCAAAAGGGGTTCCGGGAAGACATGAGTTGAAGTTTGAAATGGGCACGAGTTGCTAATAGCAACTGCCATGGCGCGGGTGGAACATAATGCACCATGGGAAAGCATGACTTTACCCATGCTGCATAGCGCAACTCTTCTTCTTCCCAGGATTCCGAGCGATAGTTCGCGCTAGAGAGAACTGTGGGATAGGTACCCACACTGCAATTGGGTTTCTTCTGGATTTGCGAAATGCGGGGGGGGGGGGCGCTGTTTTCTAATACAGTCAGCCTAGTGTGTACGCAATCTTGCGCAACAAAAACCACGTGACTTTTAAAGCGCAACAGGCTTGTTGCGCGACTATTCCTGTAGTGTGTACATGGCCTAAGAATCAATTTTTGGGGCACAGTTGTTGACAGGGAACTGAACATTGCTGTTCAAAGATGGCTGCATGCTCTTTATGACTACCTCTGTTCAAGGACTGGAGTACATAGTATGAGAGCAACAAATTCTACTTAAGGTAGATTAAACCTGTGCTTGGTTTACTCTAGCTAGCACAGCTAAAAATAGCAGTGAAGACACGATGGCACAGACACTGGTGTTGGATAGCAATCTGAGTATGTACTCAAGGTCTCAGAATGGCTTGTACAGTCTGCACTGAAGCCAGCCCCACTGTGTCTTCACTGCTGTTTTTGGACAGGCTGGCTAGATTAAAGATAGCATGGGGTATGGCTAGTGGTGTGACAGTCATACCTTCGACTGCAGTGTAGACATACCCTGAGAATAGCCTGTGTCACCGATTCCTTCTTCAACAGGCAGCTGACCTGCAAAAGGATGGGAAAGGAATAACATGGTTTAGTAAGACAAGTTCCAAAGGGTTAACTGTGTCAGTCTAGGTCAGCAAAACAAACACGGAATCTAGTGGCATTTTAAAGACTAACAAATTTATTTATCATATGAGCTTTTGTGGGAAAAAACCCCATTTCACGAAAGCTCATGCAATAAATAAATGTTAGTCTTTAAAAGTCCCACTAGATTCCTTGTATGGTTTAGTATTGCTCTTTGCAATTGGACATACATCTTGATCTCTTTTCCCTGAGCCTTAAGGATGGAGCATATGTGAGTGAAACTAATAAATCATCAAACATCTGACTGGAAGATCTAACTTCTAAACTGGCCAACACAAAACGAAAAAGGCACATGCACATCATTTTGAGTGGTCTGACATAGGTTCTCTCTCAATCTGCGTTATCATTCCAGGCAATAACACATAGCCAGTCCTATTCCTATTAGTTCAAGTTGGTGCCATGAATGAACAAAAGGACAGGCGTAATGCAGATCTTGCTGCGATCTGAACATGAACGTTCTTTGAGGTTCAGTTCTGTTTGGGAAAGATGGCTTCAGACTCTTCTTCCCCACAACCTACAGAAGACCTTACAGCTCCATCCCAAACTGATATGAGATACTTCTACAAACCCCCATTACTCTAGCTGCTGACTGCTTCACTCTTTAATGTATAAATCCTTACAACATCCTGTGAGGTAGGAAAGAGCTATTATTAATATTCCTTTTTATGATCTCCCAATTCCTTTTCCTTTCCAGCCTCCCCAGCTGGATACCTAAGAGGACCTCACCTCACTTCTGGTAATCAAAGAAGTTTGAATTTCCTGACTACGAGGTAAAAGAATGTTTTTACATTTTTATTTTTTTTGGATTAAAGGTTTCTATTTTATGAAAAGAAAGATCATGAAAAATATACTTTAATTGCACTAACTTGGTCATTGCTGAGAGCAATTGATAAGCTGTACAAAGAAGCTCTTGTTTTATTTACCTGTATCGATGTCTTAAACAAGAGAATAATTAATTTCCAGGCTAAATTGTCAAGTGACTAAACATTCATGAAAATTAAGGGACTTTCAAACATTTAGAGCAGTTGGCTAAATAATCACGGTGTGAACTAACAAATGGATCTCATGAGTCATAGTGGTCCAAACTCAGCACCTTTATGTGCAAAAATAGACATGAATTTGGGGAGGAGAGATTTACTATTCAACTAGCTCTAAGAAGCAGTCAGGATGAAAATGTAACTGTTCTAGCTGATGATTTCCAGTAGAGGATGCTTTGCGATAACCTATCTGAATACAAAACTAAATGTTTTCTTTAGAAAATGAGTAATAATGTTGACTTTTATAGGAACTTGCAAAATATAGTAGATTATAAAAAAAACCTTCCTATGAAGACAGATGCAAATATAAAATACATACAAGTCAAATTAAGTGGCTCTCTCTATTTCCTGTCTCTCCCCTTAATAGGGCCTTTCTACTTCTGCAGAAGACTCGGTCAACTAAATACAACATGCACATATGCTAAATTGTACTAATGCTAAACTATGTGCAAGGGACTGCTTGAGCTTAGTGCTAGAATTATAGTGTTGTGGCAAAGCCAATTTGCAGCTGAGGCTCAAATTTCTTGACTAATCAGGTACCCAGGTGTTCATGCAAATGTAAGACCAGTTGCATGCCTAATTTGCATGCACACTTGTTATGACTCTTGCATGTAAATTGCCAATTATAGCAATTTATATAAGTGCATAAATTAGATGCATAATTGTGAACATGGCTTCTTTGGAACTTTGAACCTCCTCTTTTTGTAATCTGTCCCCTGTAAATTGCTCCAGTAGCACGAAGGGGTTGGAAAGCTGATGGAGATAGCCTCTATGTACGAAATACCCCCAGGACGGGATTTCCCAAGCCAGCACAGAGACTACATAAAGCTCTTATGCCTGTCCCCTATCCAGGCTTGAGGCAGGAGGGGGCATATTGGTGACAATAGGTGTGGCTGGTGCATACCAATCTCTGGCTACTCTGGGCTGTAGACTGGCCTCCTAAACTATGTCTACACTAGAAAAAGTTAGGTCAAATGACTTAATAAGGTCGACTTTAAGTCGACTTAACAAAGTGGTTACCCTGAACGTGGACTTAGTAAGTCGACCTAAGTACCCTTAAGTTGACTTAATAAAGTCGACTTAAGGGTTAATCCATGTCCTCACTGGGCTTAAATCGACCTAAGGAATCGATTTAAGGGTTAGGTCGACCTAACGGGCGGTTCTTATTAAGTCGACTTAAGCTTTCATTTAGTCGACTTAAGGAATTTCTTAAGTCAACTTAATGAAAGTCCAGTGTGGACGAGGAGTAATTTAGGTTGACTTAAGGCTACTTAAGTCAACCTAAATTGCCAGTGTAGACATACTCCGAGGTAGCGCTGGACAGCTGCCATAAATTACAGCAACCACTGGGGCAGCCCGAAGTTGCACAACAGGTAGGCAAGCCCAGAATCAAGGAGGGGCAAAAAGACACCTTTTTCCCCCACCCTTAAGGCTGCGCAGGAGCCACAGTCAGAATCAATGTTCAGAAGATTGAAACTAAGTGGTCCCAGCTTAAGAAATAAGAGCTTAGTTGAATTAAAGAAGGCTGGCTTGGGTTGGCATATTGCTCCTTTGGAATATTGTTCAGGGTCACTCGAGGTCACTGTGCCAAGAGAATTGTGTTTCTGCTGCATTTCCATTCACTCAAAAGCAAGCCAGACCTAGGTGCATTTTTAATAATGGGAAATGATGAATTCTGCTACCCTTACTCATGCATTATACTCTTCTGTAGGACATCTCGCAGAGCAGGACACTGCTCTCAACTTGAGTTAGGCTGGTGGAATCAAGCCCCTTATCTTAGACCAGGTCTACGATAGAGGGTCGCTACACTGGGGCAGCTGTGCCATTTCGTGCATCTGGTGAAGACGCTGTATGCCGACGGGAAAGCACTGTCTCATCAGCATCATTACTTCACCTCAGAAAGAGGTGGAAGTTATGTCACAGGACAGCATCTCCCACTGACACAGCGCTGGTGCGGATGGTGCTTAGGTCATTGTAACGTGTGTCACTCAGGGAAGTGGCTTTTTCACACCCCTCAGAGCTGTAAGTTAGATCTACTTATGTGGTCAGGAAGACCTGCCCGTAGAATATCTCTAAACAGATTCTTTATTTAGTTGTAGCATGTAGGAGCCCAAGTCATGGACCAGCATCTATTGTGGTAGGTATTGTACCAGCTCAGAATACAAAGATGGCCCCCACCTTGAGGCGCTTCCACGTGTTGTTTCTTTCCTTATACTTCCAGTGTATCTAGGCAGATGGGGAGTACAAGTGCAACAAGAGGATAGAGATCCAGTTGGGGGATATGATTTTAGTTAATGCACTGCCTTTTGCCTCTGTGGATAGGAATGCTGATGAAAACGTTGAAAATCGTGACCCAGAGCAAGCTCTGAGGCGTCACATGCTGCCCATCCAATGTAAATGGGTACCCTGCCCCTTGCAGTGATGGGTGGGGTGGAGCTGTACTGCCCCTCCCAGATGCACAAGGCCTCCCACCATTCCCCACCAGCACATAGGGAGGGGAGAGTCATTTGTGACAATCTTTTAGGAGAGCAGCACACTCCAGATCTTGCAGTGAGTAAGTTCTGGTTCTGCCTACTCGCTTCCTCATCTCTCCTCAGACAATCTTCAGCAAGCTGGTTCTTGGAACCGAGCCTCGCATTAGCAGCCACATGTTCTTGGGCAACACTTAAAGTGGCTGACTCTCTCCCCAACATGGGTGCTGAAGGACAAGACAATCTATCCCCCATGTGGCTGGCAACTTTTCTCAGGTATTAACAGATTTACATGAGCACGTGCACATCACGTAGGAAGATGAGAGTTCTGGGTTTCTGCTGAAAGTAAAGTGATCATTTAATTATGGAATGCTTGGAAATTAATTTGTTGGATGTTCATTTTTTTTTAATTAAAGAGAAGATGCAGGATATCTAATACTTACTACACAGAGCAAGTTCCAAAGGGGTAGCCGTTGTCAGTCTATTGCAGAACAGAGCAAGGTGAGGCAATGCAGAACTGCTTGTGAGCTCTAGAGGGAGCCCTGGAAGGAGAAGAGAGAAGACAGACGGTGATGGGAATTGTTGATGGTTATAAGAATTTGCGTGAACAAAGCAGCTGGTTTGAATTTACTGACAGCTTGCTAACCTGAGTCAAAGTACAAGACCGAACTTTTCATAAAGGAAGTTCACTAACAGGGAGCCACAGACTAATTGTCGGAATATAAGCAAAGTGAGGTCTCAGGCGTAGAGGCAAAATAAATTCTACAAGGCGAAGAATGACTGAGGAATATTCTGTCAATATCTGCCAGAGAGAGCATGAGATAATGAACTATTCCTGAAGCTGCAATAAATGGTAAAGACATTACAGATAATGATGAGAGAGTCAGGCTAAAAACTGAAGGAAAACAAATGATGGAGGCCAGGAGGCAGGCACCAAAGCTGGACAGATGTCTCACTTCTGTAAATTGGGGAACGATACAGGGAAGGTCAGGGATCTAATAAAGAAGCAGGTACACGTATGAAGCAGGGACCTTATGGGGTTGACCTGATGGAGGGAGGGATCTGTGTATATGGAGGAGGGAATGGAACACCAGCTTGCTTTACCCAGCAGGATCCTGATATCTGAGGAGCCTTTCTCTTGCTATGTTCAGAGAGAGACGCCAGCTACGTGAGAGACGACAGCCTCTCCTTAAAGACAGCAGCAGTAGAAGAGCCTGGACATACACAGTGTCTGGAATGGATTGTGTGTATTTTTGTTTGTTACTATAGAAATCTGTGATGGCCCTGTCAGCTGCGAGGCTGGTGGGGAGGGGTGAAACGCAGGTTTGTGGTATGGGACTCAGGCTTCGGATTCTATGAGAGGGCACAGGACAGTCTTGGGCGTGTTTTTCAATGTTCTGCATATAGCAATGGAAACAGTCATGTCTCAGCCACACAGCCCACTGTGACCAGGATCTTCTTGTTTCTCAGGGTCACGTTCTGGACACTGTGCATAGTCCCAGTGGCCCCTGCCCTCACTCGAAAACTGGACATTGTGGTTTGAGATCAGAAGGGGCCAGCTACAGAACAGTGCTGAGGGAGGGGGGTGGGACTCAGTATTCACCCTCCCCTTCCTCTTGCATAGCAGCATCGTAGCGAGTCGGTTGCGTTCAGGGCCACAGGAGACAAGATTTTCCCTTGTGTGAAAAATGAGTAATAGAAAAAACTACACACAAACCCACAAGACGGAAAAGCTGCCAGTGATCTCCCACTCATTCATAATTAATTAACATACTGTTTTGCATTGATACACAACAACGCCTTTCACCTGATGATCTCCAAGTACTGTACAAACATTTGTGCATCCCCCACATTCCCAAACTCCCCAGTCCACTATTTTAAACCTCTTGGGACACCAGAACTTGAATGCCCCTGTTCTAGTTCACACATAAAAAGGTCAGCTGGAGTAAAACAGAACATCAAAGCGGCATGCCTCCCACCCTGCAGTGCTGGGGAATCAGAGCCGAGGTGAGATGAAAAGGAGGGAATGCAGAGAAAAAGAATGGGAAGGGGCAAGTGCAGTACAGATGGGTAAGAAGCGAATGGGAAAAGAAAGAGGCGACAAAGTACAATGCAGGGCAAGGACAGAAGAAGAATGAGACCACTGCATAAGGGCAGGATTTATCTTAGCTCACACGGATCTGCAAATCTCTCAGCAGGTCTGCACACATCTATTGGCAAAATATGTTGTTTACCTGCCACGGCCAATTTTAAAGCCTTGCAGACAGAGGACTGTTTGTACAAAGAGGGAACTGTCAGTGCAGATTTAATATAAACTAATGAACGTGTTGATGGTTAAGGACAGAAAAGGAACCAAAATGACAAGCCCAGAGAAGTAGGGAGATGACACTTGATGGCTCAGACGTAGCTATTTTAAGACAAGTGACATTCTAGAATGCTACTGATCTTCAAATCTGATCAGACCATCTACTGCTGTCATTACACTAACGGCACAATTGCTCCAATTCCATTACGTCTTTCTAAAGAGGTTCAATTTTGGAAGGAATAGCAGTTTCATCAGAAAACATGTTGTAACCAATTGGCTAATTTCCTTCCACCCAACAATGCCATCAATGTACACTCTTTAAAGGAATCATAAATATAACGTGCCCTGGATCCACCTCTCACTTACATTAGAGAAAATCAGGGGTGATTCTATTTCTAGTCCATGAAATTACATTGGTGTGAAACTGACTAAAGTGACAGAGGAAACAGACCCCCAGTGTTTACAAAATGAATAGGATTTGCAGAGGGAATGTCCTATGCAGGGATCCACACAGGTGGCGCCTTACTCCATGTAGATCCCTTGGCTTCATTGGCATGTTAGCCAGCAATCTAGCTAGTAAGAGAGCCAAATCATCTTTTTCTTCTAATTTAAATGTTTAAATGACAAAAAGCAATGGGCTAAATTCCTCCCTGAGGTCAATTGAGGGAATGAATGGGACCTTCTCCCCCCTCCACTGAATAGGTGCAAGATTAGGAGCTAAAATACCTCACACAACACTATCTGTACTGAAATCCCACACAGTGACTGCAATGGTTGATTTCAAGGGGGCAGAAGGGCTGATTGTTTTAGCAGGAACATATTCCTTCTGCCAGAGGAGCTACAATGCAACTATGCCACCCAATTTGGCTCAGTTGAGGATTTTACATAGATGGTGTGGATGCATCCACTGCAGACTGTTTCCCAATGGGTCTTATTTTCACAGCGGAATTTAATTTGTCTCTATATTGCTATTATGGAGCAATGTTAGTGAGTTAAGGCTTCTCATAGATACACAGGTTTTTATTCATCAAGGTACTTAAACTCATGTATAACTTCAAGCGCGTGAGCAGTCCCGTTGACTAACTCCTCACAGGCTGTTATACATGGGTGACAGTTATACATGGGTGACAAGGCCATATATGTTTTGGATCATGCCAGAAAATGGAAAACATTTTCACACTGAAAAAAATGTTTAGAGGGAAATTTTCTGGCCAACTTTAATACACAAAACAAACAAGGAATCTTGTGGCACTTTTAAAGACTAACCAATTTATCTATTTATTTACCTAGTCAGTTAAAGCACTTTGGAAACTCAGATGAATTCTGATAACCCATTGAACTAGACCAGTATTATTGTACCTATTTCACAGATAAGTAGAGTCACACTCTGAAGTCAGTCGCTTGATGTTACAAAGCAAAGTCCATTTTCTAGCTTTCCATCACTGTAGTATCTGAGCACCTCCTAGTTACTAATGGATTCCCTCCTCACAGCATCCCTGTGACTGAGATAGAGAAGTATTATTCTTATTTCACAGGTGAGCAACTAAGGCTAGGTATTCATTAAATGACTCATCCAAGATCACTTGGGAAGACTGCATTTAAGATGGGACTTTAAGTCCTGACCCTACATCCAGTGACCCATCTGCTAGATTAGACCATCCCTGGGATCAAGAATTGCCCTGTTTAAACTACAAAATGACTCTGCTCTATGAGTGACACTTTGATATCAGAGCTGCTTCCTTTTTCTTCATTTGTATGATTATTATTTAAAACAAGACAGCAAGCAACTGGTTCTAAAATGCTGTCACTTAATACCAAGCAACTGTTGAATGAACAAGAAAAGAAACTGAGCACAAATGTTGACTGAAATTGGACTGCGGGGGGAAGGTGTCAGTTCAGCTTTAATTCGTTCATTCATTACAGCGCTCTGTGCAACACAAGTCTCTTTGGGTGCGTCTACACTTGATTTCTAAGTTGACTTAAGCTTGCTTAAATCGACTTAATTTAATCCGCGTCTATACTACACTTTCCTTAAGTCAACTTAAGCAAGCTGCTTAAGTCGACTTAAGGAAAATAAAGTCGACTTAATTAAAATAATTAAATTAAAATAGTCAACTTTATTAAACCTACTTTTAATTCGATTTTAGGCTTAAGTCAGCTTCCTAAAGTAGACTTAAGCCAGTGTAGACCTGGAGTAGCCCTCAGTCGACTTAAAGTTGACTTAAGGCTCTCCAGGACTTCCCCACTGCCCTCCCTTCCAGGGGGGGGGGCACAGGGAGAGCCTGGCATGCCCCCCCCTAGGGGCGGGCCCCGGCCATCCCGCCCCTATGCCCTGCCTGGGTCCCTGTCCCCCTTTGCCCCATTGTACCCAGGCACAATGGGGCAAAGGCTGAGCCCCCTGGCACTGGGCAAGGGGTGCCCCCCCTGCCACCATGAACCTGCCCAAGGTCCCTCTAGCCCCTAGAAGTCGACCTAGGCGTCCAGTGTGGACGCTCTAGGTCGACTTTGTAAGTTCCCCCCTAAGTCGACTTTAAATTTAAGTGTGGACATGTTAAGTTGACTTAAATTACCAAGTGTAGACATAGCCTTTGTTACTATGGGAAAGGCAAGTGTTTATTTGCTGTTATGATTTATTTTCTTTGAAACAACAAGTGCTTGGTGCTGTATAGTAAAATTCATAGGACTAAAGACAGCTCTGCATTTAAAGATAGGTGGTTGCTATATTTAGACAACCTGACACTTTTGGTTATAAATCAATGATTCTTGTGACATTTACGTGGAGAAGCCTCATCACCTCTGCTGTTTGCAGCGGAGTATGATATTCAACCGCTACCGACGTACCTTATCTTTAGGCTCCTCTGTATGGAGACTGAGCGCCCAGCCAGCTGAAGCATAAATTGACAGCGCACTAGCCTGCAGTGCACAGACCAGCTGTGTGAATCCTGCCGCCACGTGTACCATTCCGTGGTGTGCTTCGTGCTGCTCCTGTTTCAAACAGCAGTGTGCAAAGTGTGCTACTGAACTATTCGTGACATGCAGCAGGGACCACATGGACAGTTAGTGTGGGGCAGGCTGGTGCCCAACCCTAGTCTGCTGGGAACTAAGTGGCCGTACAGGCAAGCCCTCTGTCCTGTGGAGTTCTATTCTGATGTGGCTCATGTAGCTGTGCCGGTGTGGAAACTGGTACAATTACATCAGTGACTCCCACGAAAGCTCATGCGATAAATAAATCTGTTAATCTTTAAAAGGGCCATAGGACTCAGTTGTTTTTTTTACCTCCTGCACGGACACACACGTGCAAAAGTGCTTATATCTGAAAAAAGCATATGGCCTCAGTTTCTCATCACCCCACTTGGACCACCACACGAGACAAGAGCTCCTTTAACTCCTGGGCCTGCAATGGGAAGGGCATAAGTGGACCAGCCCCGAGACCTCGATGCTCATCCCCAGACGCTGGGATAACAGCCTTTTGCATTTGGCTAATGTAACTGGCCTTTTAGTTCAAGTGCTAGGAATCAGTGCTGAAGGCTCAAGATTAGTCTCTGTTGCTGATGCATCATGGGGGTGAATGGTCACAATTGTATATAACGGCATTTGTTCTTTAAAATCAGTGAAATTACCTACAAAAAGTTATATTAAAAGAACATTATTTAGGTTGCAAAGTCAAGCATACGGAGGTCACAAAATGCCAGAATTGCAGTTCTGGCCCTGTAACTTGTCCCATTGTGCATACAAAATGTGATCTTTAATTACCAGATCACATACACTCTCTGTCCCTGGGACCCTGACTCATTCAGTGCACAGGGTGGGGACACATGGGGCAGAATGAAGTTTGCACAGGCAAATGTAAACCTGCATTTCCCACCATCTGAGTGTTTGATTTCACAATCTAATATTCTTGTAACTTATTTTTTGTACTTTTCACAGAAATACATCAGTGCTTCGATAGCTGCATTTGTTTCCACTGCTGGGTGCCGCACCCTGGCTCCACAGATAGTGCAGGAGATGGCAGATTGTGCCAGGACATGAACCTCTGAACCACCCAAGCAGTCCCTGGGGGCTGCGACTTCCTGCTTCAGCTTCTAGCAGCATCAGGTCAGGACCCAGCTGCAAGGAGGAGGGTCCAGGAGTGGCAGGGTCAGGAGGAAGGCAGCTGGGGCCCAGTTTTTCCAGCCAGGATCCCCAAACCACCCCACCACCAGACCTAGTCTAGCTCAGCACCCTCCAGACTTACTTGCTGCCTGGCAGCTAGAGGTCAAAGGAAGCTTGACTGGAGCTGCTGTCGTGTTAATAGAAGCTGGAAGGCACCAATTAATACAGGCAAGCAGAGGGGAGGCACAGCAGGAGGGATGGCCCCAGCCCGCAGGTGAGCAGCTGGGGTTGGCGGTGCTGTTTGCTAGAGCCCAATCTAACCCTAATGCTGTTTGCTAGAGCCCAATCTAACCCTAACCCCTTAAGCTGTTTTTTGTTTTGTTTTGTTACTGGGTGGGGGAGGAGGGATTGGCATGGTTGGAGAGTTGGGCTCCCACCCCCTTTCTTGGCTGGGTCCTCACCTGAGCTGAGCTACCAAAGGCTGGAGCAGATGCCCCTGGCATCAGAACAACTCAGCCCTGCTCTTGCCCAGCCACCAGGGCAAGGAGACCCCGCTCAGGGAAACAAGCAACAATTGTTTGATTTAACCTGATTAAATCAAACAGCTAATCAGTGGCAGGTGGAGCAAGACAAACTGCCACCACAGTCCCTGGATGAAATAGCTGATTGGCAAACTCCACCAGCAGTTCAACTCCCTGACAGATGCTGAGCACCCACTAATTTTTTCTGTGGGTGCTGGGACCCCCAGTATCCCCAAAGTAGGTGCCTATGGTTCATCAACATCTGTGAAAAGGGAACCCAGCAGGAGCTGACTTGGGAAATGACTTAAAGCTGGAGAGGAAAGAATCATTTCCCTAAGTCCGTAGAAAAGCACTAGAGGCATTTCACAGCCTCAGAGTTCAGCTGACCCAGGGATCAGCAACCCAAAAGATAAGAAAAGCCATTTTTAAGAATTCCTTCAATAACCAAGTGTTTTGAGAGCCTCCTCGTGGAGGGATGGAGGGAGCTGGACCAGGGTGCTTGCCACAGAGTCCCTTAGCAGGGGAGGGACCCTGGAGTATGGTACAGGATCCCCCAGTAATGCATGGGGGAGGGGAGGGGCAGAGCTGCAGGTTGCAAACCCCTTGTTGCTCCCTGGCTAGTTGAAGATCCCCAGACTCATCCTCTTTGCCCTCCCACCCCCCAAATCACTCCTGAGCTCTGGGATGTAGACAACCCCTCATGGAGCACAACTCCCCAGCACACAAGGGGTGAAAATCACCTTCACAGAGCCCCCCCAAAAATGTCCCTGCCTCCCTGCTCCTGTGTTGTCAGGAACCCCTACTACTGGAAGAAGGGGCAGCAATAACACTTGGGGGGGAAGATACCAATACAAGCTACTCATACACATGTGTTTACTTCTCACTGAGTTTTTAAGTAGGTACTTAGATATGCAAATTAGGCTCAGCCCTCTGCCTTCCACTTACACGCTCAAAGTCACAAAATGTGGGCACCCCCATAATTGGTGACTAGCATCACTTAAAGTCTGCTTTTTCAAATGCCCAGTAAAAGCAA
>VOCT01087449.1:0-21606 GCA_007922175.1 Pelusios castaneus | reverse complement strand
ACTCATTAATGCTGTTTGTAATAATGAATTCATACAATTCCATTTTTGGCGATCTCAGTGCCTGATCTGCCTAAAACCATCTGCTAATGCTGCTAAACAGTGAGAAAAGATGCACTAAGTCAAATATATTTTCTTCAGATACTCAACAGAAACACAGTAGCCATCTTCCCCAGGCATGCAATCAAGAGAACCTCATCCTGCTACATAATGTTCCTGAAGGAAATATTAAATTTAAAGAGCTCTACTGAGCCATTAGTCAGATCACAGGAATGAATTTAATGTGAAATATTTATAACTAGATTCTGTTGGCAGAGAGCAACTGGTTTCAGCTAAATCAACATAAATTAAATTTGTCTTCTTCCAGTGACTTATAACATTGTTTGCTGCAATGCATCCATCATAGCAAAGACAGTTAGAAAATACAACCTTAGCAGTAAGGTACATATCATAAAGCCAAACACCACTCAAAACCAAACCAAACCAGGCAACAAAACTCTACTGAAATAAAGTCTCAGAAAATTATAACTGTTCCATTGTAATAGTTCTGTATTTTGGATGTAATGGAATAGTTTTATCATCAGATTCCTGTTTCATGCTGGGAGATCAATACTGTATAGCTTACTGATGAGACACAAAGAACGTACACTTAAACTTTCTATATAGTGCTCCAGAGCCCCTAATGTCAACATGTTTTCAGTCCTTGAAACAATGCCTTATTCATTTTCCCCTCTATGTTTTAACGTGACTATTCAATCATTGATGACTACATTGTAAATTAAAATCTGTCCTGAGTAACAGGTGACCCATAGATTCACCACTCACAAACATACTGGAGAACAAAGTTTGACTAAGCCACAATTCTTCCTTCTTGTGCTAGAGGAAGAATGGACCAAAGAAAAAAAATCCATTTAAAAAAAAAATCATTTAAAATTAAAACTTTTCTGTTTAAAAAACAGACTTACAATAACATAGGTTAAGGTCAAATTTTACTATAATGTAATTATTTAAATAAGTATTCAAACAGTTATTGTTTGCTGCTGAAGTTTTAAGTCAAACCACTGAACTAGTAAAAATTTAGAACTAGAGTTTAAGTTATAATACCAGCATTTGACAACAATAATATCCTCTTCTGCAGATGAGGAGGCAGTATTTTCTTCATTTCAGTTTATTCAACTAGTTCAGTTCCATTTATTACTAGCTCAACAAAAGCCAAGAAACTGATGAAGAGTTGAAAGAAGCAGTGAAGTTTGTTTTCCACTTCCGATCCACAAATAAAACAGAGGTGCAAAAGCATGAGATCTACTCATCTTAAAATCTTGAAGGCCATGGTGACCAAAAACCAAATCAGTTCCATTCACTATAGAAACTTCCTTGTTCAATAAGAATATGTTTTGCATTTGAAACTGACAGATAAACTTACGTATGAGTATCCAGCATAATGAAGGTAGGTTTATTTAATTAACAAACAACCTTACAGTGCTGCTTATTAATTTTAACTCATCTAATTTCCACCCAAATGCAGCTTGATACAAACTAGTAAAAATAAATTAAATCTAGTAAGTAAAAAATAACTCACTATTCTCTAACAAAGTAAAAATTAAGAATTTCAATAAACATACATTAAGCTATGTAACAGTTTAAATAAATGTATATGCCTATAGTGCACCCTCCTGGAGAGTAAAAGTTAGTACCAAAGTATACCAATCAAGCCTAAGAATCAATATCTTTAGGAAAATAACTCAAGTATAAATACAAAACAAGTTAAAACTGATTATTTAATTCAAGGCGTTCTGCTTGCTGACTTAAAGCATGATTAAAAATTGGTTATTTAAACAAATCAACCCTGGGTGGGAGGATTAAGCAGAGTTTTGGTTAGTTCATGTGACTAGTTAAATTTATAGCTCAAAGCCAGCAAAGAGAACATTTCTA
Source organism: Pelusios castaneus (assembly GCA_007922175.1). NCBI lineage: Eukaryota > Metazoa > Chordata > Testudines > Pelomedusidae > Pelusios > Pelusios castaneus. The sequence goes on along the minus strand of VOCT01087449.1, from coordinate 19,677 downwards.
CTGCATGAAGAATGCTGCATATCAAGAAGAGAACTGATGCCATCATGCTTTTACAATGTGGATCACAAATGCATGTGCAAAATAATTTGTTTACAAAACAAATGCCATACCTAACCAAGGATCTTACAATCTTATTATATAGACCAAAAGGACAATTAAGTGCAACAATGAAGAGGAGAAGGTAGCAAAAGAACAGCTATTTACTACTAGTGTCACCTTTGTAATAAAACTATTCCCTTTCCTTCATATCTTACTGCAGGCTGTTACAGATATATGTAGCCTGATACATCTTGAATTTGGGGTACCATCTTTCTTGTGTGTTTTGGGCTGACCTCCAAATATGCCTTTGCTGATGATACAGTCTTGCCAGACCTTACAAACAAGGAGTCCTGTGGCACTTTTAAAAATTAAACAAATTTATTTATTGCATGAGCTTTCGTGGGAGAAAATCCCACTTCATCAGATGGGTAATTTACAGAATGGGAGGAAATTAAAAGCAGGGAAATGACACAGGATCAGTTCAGGCTGTAACAGCAAATCAGAATAGGTGTTGGGATTCAAACATTGGGAAACAACATATAGAGAGGAAGGTGAGGTCAAATCACCTGCTATATTGAGAATAAAATCTGTAGTACCTGTTTAACCCTGAGGCAATGGAGTCAAATTTACATATCAGTTCCAATTCTGCAGTTTCTCTTTGAAGCTGTGATTTGTTATATGCTGTTCCCCAGTGTTTGAATTCCAACACCTATTCTGATTTGCTGTTACAGCCTGACCTGATCCTGTGTCATACATTTTCCTGCTTTTAATTTCCTCCCATTTTGTACGTTCCCCATCTTCAAAGCATCTGATGAAGTGGGATTTTTCTCCCACGAAAGCTCATGTGATAAATAAATTTGTTAGTCTTTCAAAGTGCCACAGGACTCCTTATTTGTTTGGCTGACCTTCCTAGACTAACACGACTACCCTTTTGGAACTTCTCCAGATCTTATCACCACCCAACACAACAGCAGGTGGCATCCCACACCCAACTGAGTCACATGACTGCTCTGCCTGAGCTACTCATGCACCCACTGTAGAGCAGAGGACAGCCAATACTCCCACAAATCTCAAGCTCTTCACTGCCTAGGAATGCATCCAGTGATAATGCTGTCTTGTAGTGGACAAAGATTTGTTTAGCACAAGCTCATAAATAAGTCTGCTTCCCCATCCGTGTAAAGAAGGCATGAATCAGATTCTGATAACAGAGGAACAATTGCCCAAACAGGCCACTTAAATGCCTGAAGATAAAACATTAAACAAGTTTATTAACTACACAAAAATAGATTAAGTGACTATATTAGTAGACTTAAGAAATCAGAAGAAGTTACCAAAGAAATAAAAATACACTAAATTCTAGCAGGATTTGAATCTAGAAATGTCTCACTCCAAGAGATGGTATCAACAGACTAAAGAACTTCAATTCAGAGGGAGAGACTACTTTCCACACCTGGGACCCTCCTCCCCCAACCCAAAGTTCTTCATCTTTCAGCCATTTATTCAGGTGGTGTGCTGTGGGAGAGTGAAACCAAGTAATGTAACTTCTTTTTTAGTGTTTCTTCCACAATTGAGACTCCTGACCTGGGGTTGCCACTCTAATTGTTCTATCAGTATTTCATTGTGTAGGTGTATCCCTCTTTGAAGTCTTCACTGTAAACAATCCCTATTAATGGAATCCATCCTTCAATGGGCAAAACATAGCCATCAATACTTTGCCACTCCACTGTCTTGCCTGAAAGGCTGTTTGAGTGAGTTTCCCATTTTGCACCATGTTCTAGTAGTATTTTAAGCAATATTTTATAACTTCCCATATAATAATACAATCCACCAGGATACTAATGTTTAGCAGATCAAGACTTTTAATGCAATACCACACAAGGCATACTTTTAAAAGAACATATAATTATTTGACAGTGGTGAATATGGGGTGTGTTCAGATACATTGTAACATAGGCCCTGCAGAAGAATATCTTTCAGAGCAAACTAAACGAGGACAGAGGCAGTTCGGTGGACTAAGAATGAATCCCATCTGAAGGTAGCAACATCAAGGATTACAAAGAGACAGGAATAAAAGATCACATCTGCAGTCCACTTGGCCCAGTATCTTGTCTATAGGGGCCATTTCCAGTTGCTTAAGAAGAAATTATAAGAAGCCTTCCTAGGCAATGTAGTCTTGTGGTTAGAGTACTGAGCTGGGACTAAGGAGCTCTCAACCTGCCTCCAGACTCCGCCACTGACTTGCTGTCAACTTTAGCTTTGTGCTCTAGTTTCCCCCACCTATGAAACAGTACTAACAATTACCTCCTTTTAAAAACAAGTGGAAATTTACTGATGAAAAGTACCATATGAGAGCTAAATGTTATTAGGCAGATGTGGGATAATATACCCTGCAAATTAGGTTTCATCTAGATCTCTATCAGTTTAAGCCTGAAGCATGAGGTTTTATATTATTTCCAAAGTTAGTTATCCATAGAAAGTAAATATAAAAAGCTTGATAAATTTTTAGCCTCAGAGCTCCTGTGGCAATGAGTTCCACTGTCTAATTATGTGTTCTGTAACAAGGAATTTCCTTTATCAGTTTCAAATTTTAAATTTCATTAAATGTCCCCTTTCCCCTTATGTTATGAAACAGGAAGAACAGAAACTCCTAATCTAGCTTCTTTATTCTATTTATTATTTTATATACATTTTATCATGTCCCACCCCCTTCATCTTTCCAAAATAAAACACTCCCACTTTTCATTGGACCTTTTCCATGGCTCTAGTTATTCTTATCACCATTCTCTCAACTCCCTCTAGTGCTTCAATATCTTTTGAGATGGAGTGATGAGTACTGCACAAAATATTCCAGATGAGAGAACACACCACTGCTTTATGTAACAGCATATTTTCTATACTATTCAGTAACCATTAAGGTATGTTGATTTGCAACAAAATACAGCCTTTACACTAAAATTTGGGTTTTTTTAAATAACCAGAAGAATACCCTATCAATATGCTTTTATTTAAGCAACTATACATCTTAGTAATTTAAATAAATGTTAATTTATTCTTTAATATTAGAAAATCAATTTTTATTTTTATTTATGGCTTGCATCAAGGTCTTGGACGGTGATTGGAATTGAAGATGCATAAACTGAAAAGGCTGTTTTTACTTAAAGTTGAACCTACCTTGTGTGCTAAATACATAAAAAGTTCATCAAAACATTTTCTATTTAAAACTTATAAAAAAGGAAGAATTATCTACAACTAATGAATTAAAATTACAGGTTATTTCTGCTAATGAGTCATAGAATCATAGGGATGGAAGGGACCTCATGAGGTCATCTAGTCCAACCCCCTGCTAAAAAGCAGGACCACTCCCACTAAATCACCCCAACCAGGGTTATGTCTAACTGGGCCTTCAAAATCTCCAAAGATGGAGATTCTACCACCTCCTTAGGTAGCCCATTCCAATGCTTCACCACCCTCCTAGTGAGAAAGTTTTTCCTAATATCCAACCTTGACCTCCTCAGCTGTAATTTGAAACCATTGCTCCTTGTTCTGTCCTCTGTTACCATCGAGAACAGCCTACCTCCCTCTTCTTTGGAGCACCCCTTCAAGTAGTTGAAGGTTGCTATCAAATCTCCCCTCAGTCTTCTCTTCTGTAGACTAAATAAGCCTAGTTCCTTCAGTCTCTCCTCATAAGTCATGTGCCCCAGCCCCCTAATCATTTTTGTTGCCCTCCACTGGACTGAGTCATCCTCTAACTCCTTGTTTTCACTTATAAATTGGAAAGGAAAACAAGCTTTCCTGCTTTTTCAACTCTCAACTGGTTTCTTAACCTTGAATGAGTTAGTCATTAAACCGAACAAGTTGAATAAACTGAAATGAAGGAAATATTCTCTTTGCATCTGCAGAAAAGGCTACTGCTGTCAATAGCTAGTTTAGTACTTCACCAAACTTGGGCTGAAGAGTTTAGCTAATGACTTCCACCAATTCAGTGATTCAACTTCAAAAGTTCAACAGCAAGCATGTTCTGCTTAACATTATGTAAATAAAAATATTAATAGAATACAGTAATTTTAGGCCTTAACGTAGTTTGTCACTTTCAAAGAAGTTTAGAATAAAAAATAATTTAAATTAAAAAATTTGATTTTTTCCTAATCAATTTTTATCCATCCTACTTTGTACCCCGGCACCCTTCCTGCTAGAAAAAGGACTCAACTCCTCAGTGATTCAGTACCACCACATACCTATTTATGGCAACTTTTTTTTTTTTTTAAAGTTACTGTCTGTAAGATCGTGATATGAACCATAAAAATTAACCACCACTGAATGCTGTATTTCCTTATGGCATGTACACTTTTGGAACACGTATTTCCTCACCTTCTGTAAGAAATTTAGACCTGCAAGGACCAATTCTACAGCAGTGAGAAGATAAAAAGTTACCCACTTTACAGGTACTTGATCTACTTTTAAATTCACCTTTAAATGTGTGGAGTTGCCTATATCTGATTTAACTACATGTTATTCAGAAACTGTCCATTTTGTTCTAATTGTCACTTTTATTTTCAGTATTTAATTTTGTTAAAGAAATATACTGAACAGGCAGCTATGACTTGTACCACAATAAAATGGGAACAGTATAGAGGCAGAGAAGACAGCAATAAAGGTTGCACAGAGTTTGGAAGTTACAAGGTTTAGTCCTGTTCAAAAGGACCAGCAGGAAGGATGTTAGTTTAAGTATACAGAAACAGGCAGAACGGTGCTTCTTAAAGAATTAAAGGATTATTAGACTATGAAGCTATTGCAAGAATAGAGATGGGGCAGACAGAATCTAAGCAGGGGCATGTTCAATGTCTAAAAGTATTTTTTAGAAAAGGCAGGGAAGAGTTCTAGCAGCAGTCACATTACTGCAACCTCATGGGTATTTTCCCCGGTGCTGGATTTTCCCTCAATCACAAAGAAGAAAAAGTTAAGGTTAAAGAAAAGATACCCATTAAAAGGGAGTGGCATTCTCCCTCAAAACTGTAATTGGCAATCTACCATCCAAAGCCAGTGTGTGGCTGATGAACGTTCCTTTTGTCCAAACAGATCTAACTTCTTAAGATCCTTCTCATTAGTGCACTTCACTGTCTCTTGTGCTGCAAAGACAACTACGCTCTCTGGGTTCGGGTAGGCATAAAAGTGTTCAAAACCTTTTGCGACACCTGATAACTTCTCCACATGCTAGGAGGTAGAAATAAGGGCTGCCAGGATTTGCAATTATTTGGTCAAAATCGCTCTCCTTATTAAAGAAGGGAACTTTGAGATTCACATGATAACACTGACTAATTTTAAGAGCTAATGAAACTCTCTGTATGAATTTAGCTTCAGTGCACAGATGACCTATGTTTTGAGACAGGAGGTGCTGGAATGCTTTAAAATGATCTCTCAACAGGGCAGGCGCCAGTGTTGCTACTTTGTTTGGCAAAGAAGAGGATATCTGGGGTGAAGATGGGGATGCTGCTGTCTCTCTCCTCTTGGGATAGGCTCATTTTCAGCTCCAGTCTGAATGGCATAGCCAGGGAACAAGATCTCTTTTTTTTCCTAGACATGCAGGGTGATCTGTTCCTCCACACATGGAAGGATGATCCCTAGTAAGACCAAGGTGACATGCTTAATGAGTGCTGGCCTGGCTGAAACTAGACAGCCCAATACCATTCCCACACCAGTTGGGTCAGCACTTTGATCTCAACAAAGGTCCAGGGGGACCCTCCATTCATTCAATGGATGAGGGATTTCTCCCTGAGTTTAGTAAGGAGGAATAGATCTCCTCACTGAAGGGCAGTGCCCAGGAGGCCAGTACAGGGTCTGATGTCATCTGCCTCTTCAGCATTTGGAACATTTCTGGGGGAAATATGGATGCCTCTACAACATATCTGAAGTTCTTGCTCGTCTTCAGTACAGGCGCTGATCTGATAGTGGGTCTTTCATTCTGTTCAACTGTTTTGGGCCTTAGCCCCTGGAGGAGTGACGTCCTACGTCCTCTCTCCAGGAATCCCCTCTCTGCGCTTGATATAACAATGCAACTGATTTCAGTGTCCTGTTTATGAGCAAATGCAATTGGTGGCGTTGCTACCTGCAGCACTGGTGCGTAGGGGTCATCAGCACTGGGACTGTCAATGCCAAGGTTACTGCCACAAAGGTCTCATGCACTAGAGACTTTGATGATGCTGAAGTAGTTGCCATTAATGTTGCTGACTGTCAAACCTTCTTCATTTTCTTTCCACTGCCAGATCCCGGTGCATAAAGAGCGCTCGAGGCAATGCTGGCTGACACTGGTTAGTCTGGCCCTCGCTTCACATCCAAAGGGAACTGTTGTGACTAAAGTGACCCACACAGACTGCTCAAGTAACTGCACCTCGAACCACACGTCCCTGCACTGCAGGTCTGGAGTCAGGTTTGTACCACACAATACTTAAGGGACATGGCTATCCACAGGCAGAAGAGATCACCTGTGTCCATCCTTGATAGGAATCAGTCCCTCACAGGATTTGAACCTGGAGGACTGAACACTGCCATGAGGTATGGAAGTTGACGTGAACTGCCACACCTCATTTCACAGCTGCACAGGAGGGAACATAAGGTGGGGAGAGAGGGGGGGACAATCAATTTTTTTTTAAATGTCTTTTATGAGACAGAAGTTAAGATAGATTTCATCACCAAGTAAGTTGTAAAAGACAGGTTTAGGTCTCTGACGAGAATAATGGGTCAGACTTAAGTTGAATTCTGCCTTGCTGCCATAGGTGGTAAAAGGAAAATGAAGAAGGATGGTAGCTGTGTACAACAATTTATGCCTTTGCAAAAGACATCAATAAGAACAGGGTGAACACATTCCAACAGACACTACTGAAAAAAAATCCCATCTCATGCAGGAGGTTCACATGCACCTACAGTGGGATCCAGACTGACACATACTTAAAGAAGTAGCTCTGTTTCTGCAAAATTATCACTTGACGGGGAAAATTTTCCACTTGCCCCAAGGTAGTAAATTTTTCGATCTCTGCTTAAAAGTCTCACCCCTAAACTGACTGCTCTAAACTATACACCATACTGCAGTGTGACACTTACTTCCTAGGGCATGGAAGTCTGAATAGCATGGAAGAAAATCTGAAGAATATGCTTTAAGTGGCATTTACAGTGAAAACTGAAGCTTTACTTTGCCCGATTTTGATTAGTAAATAAACATAAAAAACAACTAAAAACAGTTGCCACACTTTAAAAGAACACTGTTAAGCAAGACCTAGGCCACATTTAGGTTTATACGTTTTGTAAATGCTTATTATTTATTTAAGAAATATTTCCCTTAATTAAATTCTAATAGCAATTGGTTTAATCTGAACAAATAAAAATTCCCCTGTACTGTTGGCAACTGAAACGTTTCAATACTTCGGGTTCTTCTCACACAAAATTCCACCAATTAAAATAAAGGTATGAATAGAAATCAATATAGTTGAAGAGGTGCAGAAGGTCACGTGGACTCTTAAAACAGTAAATAAAAATGAGCCATATTTTGTCGGGGAAGTCAGTTAGGAACAGATATAAAATAACACAAAGCAAGAGGTTGTCTACACAGCCTTTTGCACAAATTTAATAACAGATTTAGTCAAAACAGCTAACTTCTGTTTAGATAAAGTTTTAGTGAAAGAAAACCTGACTACGAAACTGATCAGACAGTAGACTGTTTCCTTTTTGTTTCTTTCTGCTGCAACAATACATAAAGTAATTTGGAAAATTGTACTTACAGGACACTTGTGGTGCTGGTAAAGATTTTTTTAAAACTAGAAATTGACCTGACCAAAGTATTTTAAAAACTGACTGACACAAAAAGTATCAAGACTCCCATATTATAAGAGTCTTAAGTCAGGCCTCGACAAAATTGGCTCCCAGCTAGGTGCCAGCAGTTTTATTTTTGGTCACCAGAGGGTGCACCTCCATTGCATTTCCACAGAAGAGCTAGGAGCCAGGCTACAAACCCTGGTCACTATGGCATCATGGCACCCATTGAGTCCTGTCTTAAGTTCTTTACCACACTGGTTCTTAACCTTTTGCAGGTCGCGACACACTTCACAGCATGCGCAACCCTACAGGACACACTAGCCCCCTCATTCTCCAAAGCCGAATCCAGCCCCACCCCTGCCTTTCCACAACACACTTACCACTGTGTGGCAACACGGTAATGTATCCAGACAGTGGTTGAGAACTGCTTCTTTACCATATTCACTGGTGCAAAATTAACCAAAAAATAATGCCACCCTAAAAGATTCTTTTTTTCTAAAAGAGACAAAGATGAGGAGAAATTCATGGCTAACATTGCATGCCAAGTGAGTATCACAATCTAACAGTTTCTACAAGTGTATTCTGTATATGTAGAAAAACTTGGAAGTGTTGCTCCTGACGCACATTTAATGTACAAATGAGAGAAGTTTAAAACAAATTATATATATATGCTGTTAATATTAAATGTTCTACACTAACAGTCACAATCCTTGTGTAAATACCTAATAAACAACATTCTAGACATGGTCAATTGGTGAGTCCTGTATTTGATACAGTCTGCATATATTAAAATAGAGTGCCATCTTTAACATACAATTTTTAATTTTAGTAGGCAAGTTCTATAAGCAAATCTGGTCTCATGAGCAATTTGAGACTGAACTTGAAAGAAATTCTCAATGGTAAACACTCATGGCAACAACTTAATTTAGACGTAAAAGTGTTTACATCAGGAAAACATTAACTGCCAGATTTCTATAAGTACCTGCACCCCAACACTCAGCAAATCACACTGAGAATGATTTTTTGGGGACCAGAGGAAGGAGGACTGTGCTGAATACTTCTGAAAATTTGGCACAAAAGTCTCCAGGAGTAGTTTAAATATAAAGCTCAAATGCAATATTATTTATGCCTAAGTTAACACCACTCACACTTGCCAAGGAAATTTTTTTACTTGCCTTGAAGTAGTGGTGCCTCAGAATATTCAATGCTCTAATAATGAGCCAAACTCTTCTAAATTAAAGTGTATTATATAGAGAAAAAAAGAACTTCTGTATGTACACAAACACATCAACTCCAAATTTAAAAGCTATTTTTAATGCATAATGAAGTTTGTAGGCAAATTGTTGATTTTATTAGCAACCACCCCTTCCCCAAAGAGTAAGCATACCCTATGCTTCTGTAAAAGAACACAGGAGCAGAAATTCCACTAAACTTGCTTTCTATAAAACTTTGGTATTTAAGAATGTTAGACCAAACTAACAGATCACAGTTAAAACAGACAGGGCCTTTGCACTGAAACTAAAAATTCTCTGTAGGTACACCAATGCGTATCCCCTGTGTAGACTGCCTGCAGCAATGCAAAAGAGGCTTTATACCTGTTTACCTCAGTATATTAAACTACATTGGGTAAGCTCCACTTTATGCATCTACAGTGGGAGTTAACATGGTCCCAAGCCCCATGGTTCTGATACAATTTAGGCAAGTTGTTTCAAAAGCCGTCTTTCATGTCTTCCTCCCTACCCCCCAGACCTTTCCCAAAACTTAAATCTAGTATTTCATACTCATTACAGTCTATATTACCTGACTAGAAAGTTACAACTTGCAATTGATGGATTTCTCACATCCTTGACATTTTCTCCTATTAGGTAGTTACTCAAAATACTACTGTTTCCAAGCTAGAGTTAAAGCAAACGTTGCTCTGGCTAAAAAGTTCCACTTTAAAAGTGAGTACATTGGATACAACAGTAAAATTTAGTACAGAGACCAAACAGCTACAGGATTCCCAGTTCTCACTTCTGTCCACTATTGCATGCAACTTTTCACAATAATTTTGGTGTGTATGAGAAACCTATTCTAAATTAGCAAAGCTCTTAAGATTCGCAATTGGTTGAAGTTACTCATTTTCTTGAAAGTTATTTTCACATACCGATAAACTGTGCATAAAAAGCCCCTCAAATTCAATTCATACACACCAATCAATAAGTCTACAAAATCACAAGTTATTTTTAAGGCATAGTCAAGGTGTTGACTACAGGGACCTTTCAAAAACATAGTTACTATCTTTGGATATGACTGAGAACCTACATTAAAGCAACATTAAAGGTCACAGCAGGCAAGCACTTCCTACTGAGCCTGGTGTTTACCACCGTGAGTGAAGCGAATGAACTCAGCAGCAGCATTACGAACAGCGTGCACGCAAGTCCCACGGCTGGGAGCACCAACACAACAACGCCAGCAACTGGAAAGGTTAATGTTTCCAGTGCCCCACACACTGCCTGCTACGCTACAGGGCCGGTGCACGAAGGTACGTGTTTCCCAGTCCAGCGGGCCGTGCCCATTGCCTATGCACGGTAAATGAGCGCCGCCGAGACGACTCCTGATTGTCCATTGCACCTTTGCAACTTCCCCGGGGGGCCGCCGGGCGGGATTTAACCTCTCCGGGCTGCGCTGCGGCTCCGCAGCCCTTATGTAACCCACCCCCCCTGCACCGCGCGGCACAAACTCCCACTGAGCACTGCACGCGAGCGGACAGAGCACGGCCGCCGAGGCGCCACCTCGCCCCGCTCCCTTTGTGCGGCGGGAGCCCAGCCCGGACCGCCAGCGGGGCGGCGCCCGAAGTGGGGAGCCCCGGGCCCGGCTGGCGGGAGCAAAGGAGAGCGGGGAGTTGGCTCCAGAGCTCAGGCAGGGGAGGAGCGAGGGATGCTGCCCGGGTGCGGCCCGAGCCGGAGGCTCCGCTCCCCTCCCACCGCTCGCACAAACTTTGCCGGGCCCCGTCCAGGCAGCGGCAGCGCCCAGAGCAGGACGGCCCACGAGGAGCCGGGATTTCTACCTGCGACACCAGCGGGACCAGCGTCTGCTCCACCGAGCGCGTGCGGATCTCCAGCCCCGCGTCCGCGCCCAGCCCCGAGGACGAGGAGGAGGAGACGCCGCTGCTGCTGCACGGGGACGTGGCCATGGCGGGCGGGAGCCGCAGCCGGACCGACCCCGGGGCGCCTCCTCCGGCCCGCAGCGCGCCCGCCTCGCTCCGAGTCAGTCCCGCGCCGACACCGCTGCGGCCCCGGAGCCCGCCTCCACCCGGAGCCCCGCCCCCGGCCGCCATCCGCCTGCCTGAGTGGGGGCCGGCCCCCGCGGGCGCGAGGCGGGGAGCAGCCGCGCGGGCTGTGCACGGCGCCCCCCAGCGGGACTGGACCATAGCCGGATGGTAAACACCTGCCTCGGGACATGCCCTCCCTCCCCCGGGATAAATCCCGCAGCCAGCTGGGCTCTCCAGCCGCTCGGGATAATTGTTTCCTGCCCTGCCCTGCCCGCCGGAAAAACAAAGCCCCTCACAGCTGCCGCTTTTCATCTCGCTGCGCACCCCGCGCTGGGATACTTGGGGAACAGGACGACACCTTGGTGCTGTACATAGGCCAGCGCGGTGCCCCAGTCAGCTCTTCCCCCTTCTGCAACACCGGGCAGCTCTCCCACAGCGCAGTTTTCCCCCAGTGTTGGCAGGGCTAGCGAAAGGGAGAGAGCTCTTTGCAGCGCGGCTAGTATGCATCCTACTTTTCCTTTGCCACAGGCCTGGCTGCTCGGGAAGCTGGAGGTTGCTTCAGGTCAAAGCTTTGCTGCTTCGTCAACCCGTAGGAGAGTTTCTGCCTTCGCATTCACTCATAAGGGCTAGTGGCCCGCTTGGGAAGCGCCTACAGAACTGGATTGTGGTTCTGATCGTTCACATACTTTCGAGTGGCAGCTAGAAAAATTGGGGGGAGGGGATTCTGGCAGTCAGTCAAAAAACGAGGCACTGGTGAGATCTGAGCCAGAGAACTAGCCATAGAGTCTTCTGAAGGCAAGTGGATCTGGAATTCACGTTGTGAAGCAGGATAAAGAACCTGGGAAAACGGAGGGCAAGCTGGAGCTGGTTTAATGTCTCAAAGAGAGAAACAACCCCCTCTCCCCCCAGTTCTCTGTCCTTTACAGCAGCACTGCTTTCAAGCACAACAAGCCCCCACCTGCCATTCCAAGGATTCCTTCCTCTGGCTAGATTCACAGATGGTGTTGATTTGCAAATCAACAACTTGAGGAAATGTCCCAAATACACATCATTTTGGTACCATTAAAGCTAATCTAAGAATCAAGCATCAGGATGCGCAGAGGGAGAGTGATTCAAAGGAGCAAAATGATCTCTTAGATTTATGCCAGGATGGACTCACCTTATTACATTGCATTTGAGACTATCCTAGAAATGATATCTGAATAATAAAAAAGACTACATGTTCATCCAAAGTGGCTCCATGCATTTTTCAGGATTTCTTAATGTTCTATATCCTCTACTTTAATATGAAGAGGTTTTCTACTATGTGATGGATTGCCTATTCCACACAAGCAAAGAAACAAACGAGTCTTGAGGCATTTGAAGATGGAGCATCTGATGAAGTGGGATTTTCTCCTGCAAAAGCTCATGTGATAAATAATTTTGTTAGTCTTTAAAAGTGCCACAGGCCTCCTTGTTTGTTTTGCTGTACTAGACTGACATGGCTACCCCTTTGGAACTTATCAAGCATAGAAACAGTTAACCATGCCCTTTCCTGGAGGGCTCAGGAAGGGAAAGTCCTCTGAGCAGCCCAGGCGGGCTGCATAAGGCAAAACGAATCAGGGAGAGGATACAAAGAGCACCCAATCAGGCTCCAGCAGGCTCATATAACAGGCGCTGCAGGCAGAACCAGAGTGGGCTGTGGGAATGAGAATTGTGTATGATGGAACTGTAAGCCTCTGGACAGAGCAGCTTCAAGTAGTATGAGGTAGTTCTGGGCTGAGAGTAGACAGCTGATGGCCGTGAGGTCAGGTTAGAGAAGGTGCTGCGGCTGTGGAGAATCAGCCCTGGGAATTGTAGTAGCATTGAGAGAAATTAAAAATCCATCAAGAAGCTGCTATTTATAGAATCCTTTGGTCAGACCCTGTTGTAGTGGGTGTGGTTGGGATTTCCCTTACCTTCCTTCCACTACTGAGGAAGTGGCTGGACTGTTGGACCGAGATATGCACTGTCGGAAAGGGGACACACCAAGGGCAACTTAGTTTGAGAGCAGAGTTGTGAAGATAGGCCATAGTAGGCTGAAGCAGAGATAAAATGATGCTGTGTAACCAACGGATGAGGTGTTGGCAGGGCTGTCCTTTGAGGGGGTGATCAGGGTGATCGCCCCAAGCCCTGCGGTTTGCCCTGCTATCAGTGGAACAGCATGGGGCCCACACTGCTAACCCCCCACTGCCGTGCAGCCTGCTCCCCCCGCAAGCAAGGTCCTGGTCCACAGCTGGGCCCGGGGCTGGTTCCCGCGGTCGGCCTCAGCTGCCAGGGCACAGCAAGGCCGGCTCCCAGCATCGGCCTTGGGTTCCCAGCCTCAGCCTGGAAGCCGGGGCCGAGGCCGGCTGCCACCAGTGGCCTCAGGTCCCCAGCCAGGGTCGTCTCCCACGGCAGTCTTGGGTCCCTGGCCGAGACCAGCTCCCACTGGCAGCGGTGGCTCTGGGTCCCCGGAGGGGCAGGTTGGGGTCTGTGGGGGCAGAGTGGGCTGGTCCGCCCTGCCCCCCTCCAGTGCTGGGGGCAGGGGGGCCCCCCAGGCCGATTGACTCTGGGCCCTGCTCCCTCCACGGGATGGCCCTGGGTGTTGGCTTTGAACCACTCCTCCACAAGGATGGATTACTGCATGGGCCTAGAGGGCCTGTGCCCAGGGCCCCCCACATCTGGGGGCCCACCACCCTGCAGTGCTGTGGGCAGGGACCGTGGGGTCACCCTGACCTGGAGGCTGGGCTCTGTACTTCCGCCTGCCCCACCTCTGGGACAGCTGGTCTGACCCTGAGGGCCAGGAGGCTGGCATGCATGGTCTCTTGTGCGACCTTGGAGGGCTGCACCGGAAGCTGCTCCACACTGCAGTTGGTCTGCTGCCCCCTGGGGGGCCCCAGGTTGAGGGGTGGCACCAGTGAAGGGGGGCAAACACTTAGGCAGAGTCCATGGTCCACAGCACTCCTGCATCACTCCTGGGCTGGCTGGGCTATAGTGGGTGGTGGCAGCTCACTGCTCGGCAGGGGCCAGATTTTGGCAGGGCTGCTGGAGCCTGGAACTGCAACACCTAAAGCCCCTGCCTTAATCCAGCCCTAGAGGACGTGCCAGTCTGGTAGTCAGAGATGTACCCCACAACAGTGTCATTGGCCTTTAAAAATATTGTTAAGTTGTTCAGTCTCAGTGTCACTTAAACAATGTTGTCTTATTTTTTGGCTAAGATAAAGGGAGTTAAGATTTAGTTGGCCTACTTATCTTTTTAATAAAAAGAGAAATCTGCTAGAGGTGCAGATATAACCCGAGATAAATCCATGACCCTATTCTTATTAACTCAGGAAATTGGATCCCGTCCCAGTCCAATATCCTATCTTACAAAGTGACATCCATTGTACGACATCATGAGTTACAAGGAAGATATCGTCTTGTCCAGAAGACAGACATCTCCCCTAGTACAAATTCAAATGAGGTATACCTACCTTCTATATGTAACCGGCTCTAAATATGTGAGACTTTTGTTTTTCTTTTACACCTATTCTGTCATCATCTCCCATCCTGCTTGTCTTTGTACCCTGCCTGATTCTTAGACTGTAAACTTTTCGGGGGCAGAGATAATCTTCTTTGTTACTTGTCAGCACAGTCCCTGGTCCTTGAATGGATTTCCAAGGTGCTCATGAAATGTAAACCACATACAAATCTACATGTTTACATTTAAAGTGGTACAACCCAACTACTCCCAATTTAGATGAAGTTAATATAAAGGTTAATATAAAGTTAATATAAAGGTCGTCTAACTAATAATAATAACAAGCTCTCCTTGTTGATGGGACAAGACACATAGTACAATGTAATGTTTTTACTTAAAATGGACATTGCCTGAGAAAACAGTTTTGTTATCCATTTTTAGATATGACACAAGAACATTAGATATATATTGACAATTACTTTTGTACATACCATTAAAGTCACTTTCCTTTCTAAAATAATCACAGATGCTAGAGAGAGGCATACCGTGTACAGAACATATAATCATATGACAGGGAGCGTCTTAAGAATGCTTAAGTTGACCTACAGAACTCAGCGTCCACACTGGGCACTTGTTAAGTCGACTTAAGCACTTCCTTAAATCGACTTAATAACACCAACTCTGAAGGTCGACTTAAGGCTTAAGTCGATCTTATTAAGTTGACTTAAGTTGACTTAAAGCCAGTGTAGACAGGTATGTCTACACTACAGGCTCTGTTAAGTCGACTTAAAGTGTAGATGCTCCGTTAAGTTGACTTAACAAGGTCGACTTTAAGTTGAGTTAAAGTCAACCTTGTTAAGTTGACTTAACAGATTTGATTTAACTTAACAAGTGTAGACATAGCCACAGTGATGAATATGGGGGTTTCACGGTGCTAGTCTGAGGTATGGGGTGCCACAATAGGTAAGTTCTTTTATCCCCAAACATCTAAACATTTAGAATTTGCTGCCCCGAGTTATGTTGGCAGAATTCTCCTCACAGACTTTCAGGAAGCAAAAATGACTATTCTTCAGGCAGAGAACACATAAATACTAGAACACACACATAGCATGCTGTTCCTCACAGCTATCCAGACACCAGCTACATCTCTGTGGAAACAATGAGTGTTAAAATATGCATGAAAGGGAAGAAACAGATAGTCAGAAAGGAAGAGTTGCCAGGGAGCAGCAACTTTACATGACATTTTTCTCCAGTACTTGCTCTTACCTTACACAGCAAATTGATAAAAGTTAATGATGCTCATTACAACATTAGCTCCTGTTCCACAACTTCCACCCCCTCAGAAGAAAGAGAACAACACCAGCTACAGACAAGGAGCACTGTCACAGAGCTAGCAGTCATTCTGTGGGGCTTTCCTGAGATTGATTAAGTCAGGCCTGGGACTCCTTTAGTTTAAGTAAAGTTATTTAAAAAGTGTTCCATGCCATTCCTCACTGTAAGCACCAGTCCAATGTTTAAAGGGGAAAGAATGCAAGATGAAGGCACAGAAGAAAATATGGGAGCAATTTTCCATTCTTCAAAAGAGGTGAATTTGAGCTTTTGATAACAAGGGCTGGTCTCGCTGATTACGGGTATTCAATCCTTACCCACAAACACAGGTTTGAAATGATCAATGTTGAGATTAGAAAACAGGACATTCTCCCCAAAGGCCTATTGGGAAGGACTGAGGTGAAGGAAGTACAAATTCACTCTCCTGTGAAGCACTAAAAAGGAATAATTTGTTAGTATTAGGTAGCCATATCCCTTAGTATCTGTCCCTGTGGTTGCAAGAGGAGACAGGCCTGATTTTAGTGGATTTTGATCCTTCCTGTTTCTGTTAAGATCAGTTTTAGTGATTTTAACTGTTGATGGAAAACAAAAACAAGTGAAATTGTTGCATGAAAGAGCACTTTTAAAAGACATTTTGGACCAATTTGGGAAGTGTGCTGAGTTTTGGAGGAAAGTTCTTTTCAACCTCTATTTGCATAGAGAGCAGTGGTTCTCTTATGATGATGGAGCTGTCTTCCCTGCCAGGTGAGGGGTTCTGGTCTGAGAGCAGGGCTGGGTGGAGATGGGGACTCTGGTACCACACACAGGCAACCCTGGGCAGGTGTTGGGGTGGGGGACTCTTAGGAGAGAAACTGAGGTGGGGGGAAGCTGCTGCGTGTGGTGGGCCTGGCACTGCTGGTTGGGCAGGAGACAGAGGCGGTCCAGCTCCATGCTCTGATCTTTGCACAGCTGCTTTCATCTCCAGTCAGAACACTGCTCTTGGCAGTTGTGACCCACCTCCTGCAGCACCAGCAACCTCCCATACTTGCTGGGCATAGTCCCCACACTGTAGCTCCTCTGCAGGCTCATGGAGGTGGTGTCTGTGTCCACACTGCTGCCTGAGGATAATCCTGACAACAAGGTGTGATTCCCCGCTGCCACTGCCACCATTTCCCCTGCAGCTCACATCAGGCTCCAGAGCTGAGGGGAAACTGCTGCTACTCCTTGCCCCTTCAAATTAAGCATGTAGGCCCTGGTTTTTTTCTGAAAGTCTGGGTGCAATTGTTACACAAAACTCCACTGAGGGGCTCCATTTAAAAACTGATGGCATAGAGAACCCCAATTCCAACCAGCTGCTCTTTCTTAATACTTTCATTTTCCCCCTGACTGAAAGAACAGCAGCAGTAGCATGTTTAGCTTTTATTCTGGCAGGCATTCTGTAACTCTCCTGAATCTGTTCCTAATTTAGGTACAGACAAACAGGGAAGACCCAGGCTCCACTTCTGGGTCTTCTCTTGGAAGAAGAGAGAAAGTTACTCACTTTTCCAGTAACTGAGGTTCTTTGAGATAAAATCACAGAATCACAGAAGCTGGAAGAGACCATGAGAGGTCATTGAATCCCTGCAGTCATGGCAGGACCAAGTACCACCTTAAACCATCCCTGACAGGTGCCTGTCTAACCTGCTCTTAAAAACTTCCAGTGATGGAGATTCCACAACCTGCCGAGGCAACTCATTCCAGTGCTTAATCACTCTGACAATTAGGAATTTTTTCCTAATGTCCAACCAAAACCTCCCTTACTGTGATTTAAGCCCATTGCTTTGGTGAGTGTCCTCCACTTCAGGTGTTGATGAAACCCAGTGGAGTTGATCGGAGATTTGTGCAGCAGTGTCTGTACGGGATGTGCATGTGCGGAAGGTGTCTTGTGGTGCTGTTGGTGCCCTAAGCGCCACTCACGCTGCCAGGGGTGGTCTTAGGGATTCTGGGGCCCAGAGCAAAAGTCAACAATGCCCCCCCCACTGCGAGTGGAGACCCATCCTTGACTTTTACCACCCCTCCTGCCATCACTGGAGACCCCAATGGGGCTGCCTAGCTCCCCCACTGGCTGCCACTTCCTCTCTGCAGCCTCCGCTACCCCCCTTATCCCCTGTGGCCTCCCCACCACTCACCCTCTGCAGCCTCCCCCTTTCCCCCTTTCCCCCTTTAGACTCCTTGCCAGCCCCCAGCCACTGCAGTCTCCCCCTGGCCTCCTGCCACACCACTGTGCCCTCCCCATGGCCTCCCCACCACTCTCCCCACCCCTGTGGCCTCCCCATGTCCCCCCTTTCCCCCTGCAGACTCCCCACCTTCCTCCCCCCGCCCCCCACTGTTGGCTACCTACAGCCTAGCTGCTGCTGCTCACTCTGGCTGGTGCACATGTAGAATGTGCGTGCAGCTGGGATCTTAAAGGAGAAATACTTAAAGCAGCAGTGGTGTGGGGCCCCTTCCCCCGGGGGGCCATGGGCAGCCGCCCACACTGCTCCCCTGCTAAGACCGCCTATACACGCTGCCCAACTCCTTCAGTGCCTCCTCTGCTGTGGAGAGTTATAGATACTCCAAATAAGAGGGGAGAAGGGGAGCACCCATGGAGATGCATCATCTCGAAGAACCTTGGTTACTGCATGAGGTGAGTAACTCTCTCTTCTTCTTCACGTGATGTCCCTGTGGGTGCTCCACTTCAGATAACTGTAGAGCAGTGTCCCATTATTGGTAGGGGGACTTTGGAGCACCCTCGGTAACCGATGATAGTACTGTGGATCCTAGTTAAATGTCCATATTAGCATTAGTTTTGATAGCGTAGTGGTTTATAAAGGTGTGCTTGGAAGGCCATGTTGCCACCCTACATAATTCGAATATAGGGACGTTACTGAGGAAGGCAGCAGAGGTCATCGTTGCTCTGGTAGAGTGAGTTTTAATACAGACTGGGGGGGTTGACCCTGCGTAATGTTCCCCTCGTGCTATCTGGACTGGTGTGCAGCTGAGTCCCCCAGTTCTCCACTTCAAGGCCCCAACTTACCCTGACTTGCTGTGTGAAGCCCTACTCCTGGGTCAGCTCATGCCCAACCTCCAGCATGTAATCAATCTCTCAGGCAGTGGAAGTGTGATATCACTAGCCACTCCTGGGATAGTCCCCCAGCAAACACCCTCACTCTCAGATGCAACCCCGGAAACTATTGTTTTGCAAGGATCAGAGCACTTCACTGACCACTGCAAGCTCATTTACACCAGTCCATCAATTTAACAAGAAATGGATATGCCATCAGCTTTTGCTCTCAGTAAGGCCTTTGCACACATGACTCCAACATTTCACTGCTCTAGATAAAGCAAACATAAGTTTATTGATTAAAACATGAGCATTCCAAAAACATTAGATGACATACTTCACATTAGACCATAAACAGTTACATTATAAGGGTGAACAGGAAAGATACACAGATCATATTACAGGGATATGCAGGGGTGCAGCATGTGATTGTTACTGGTTAGCTCTGTGTTCTTAGAACCAGGCACAGTATCCGGCCTCTGTGACTCACCCCCCTCCTATTACGCCCCCAGCCTCTGCTTGAACCAGAAACCAAAAACAGTGAAAAGGCAGTGGGAGACGCAGATAAACCCCTTGGAACAAGGGTGATGGAATTAGGGTAACTCGCCATGCCTCATCTATAGCAAGGATGTGAGCCATTAGCACACTGTATGGACAACAGAAACTTCATTTTCATCAAGGATGGTGTGACAGTCCCGCGTCACGGGCGGGCGTGAAGGGCGCCCCCTACAG
>VOCT01087448.1:0-21612 GCA_007922175.1 Pelusios castaneus | reverse complement strand
ACTCATTAATGCTGTTTGTAATAATGAATTCATACAATTCCATTTTTTGGCGATCTCAGTGCCTGATCTGCCTAAAACCATCTGCTAATGCTGCTAAACAGTGAGAAAAGATGCACTAAGTCAAATATATTTTCTTCAGATACTCAACAGAAACACAGTAGCCATCTTCCCCAGGCATGCAATCAAGAGAACCTCATCCTGCTACATAATGTTCCTGAAGGAAATATTAAATTTAAAGAGCTCTACTGAGCCATTAGTCAGATCACAGGAATGAATTTAATGTGAAATATTTATAACTAGATTCTGTTGGCAGAGAGCAACTGGTTTCAGCTAAATCAACATAAATTAAATTTGTCTTCTTCCAGTGACTTATAACATTGTTTGCTGCAATGCATCCATCATAGCAAAGACAGTTAGAAAATACAACCTTAGCAGTAAGGTACATATCATAAAGCCAAACACCACTCAAAACCAAACCAAACCAGGCAACAAAACTCTACTGAAATAAAGTCTCAGAAAATTATAACTGTTCCATTGTAATAGTTCTGTATTTTGGATGTAATGGAATAGTTTTATCATCAGATTCCTGTTTCATGCTGGGAGATCAATACTGTATAGCTTACTGATGAGACACAAAGAACGTACACTTAAACTTTCTATATAGTGCTCCAGAGCCCCTAATGTCAACATGTTTTCAGTCCTTGAAACAATGCCTTATTCATTTTCCCCTCTATGTTTTAACGTGACTATTCAATCATTGATGACTACATTGTAAATTAAAATCTGTCCTGAGTAACAGGTGACCCATAGATTCACCACTCACAAACATACTGGAGAACAAAGTTTGACTAAGCCACAATTCTTCCTTCTTGTGCTAGAGGAAGAATGGACCAAAGAAAAAAAATCCATTTAAAAAAAAAATCATTTAAAATTAAAACTTTTCTGTTTAAAAAACAGACTTACAATAACATAGGTTAAGGTCAAATTTTACTATAATGTAATTATTTAAATAAGTATTCAAACAGTTATTGTTTGCTGCTGAAGTTTTAAGTCAAACCACTGAACTAGTAAAAATTTAGAACTAGAGTTTAAGTTATAATACCAGCATTTGACAACAATAATATCCTCTTCTGCAGATGAGGAGGCAGTATTTTCTTCATTTCAGTTTATTCAACTAGTTCAGTTCCATTTATTACTAGCTCAACAAAAGCCAAGAAACTGATGAAGAGTTGAAAGAAGCAGTGAAGTTTGTTTTCCACTTCCGATCCACAAATAAAACAGAGGTGCAAAAGCATGAGATCTACTCATCTTAAAATCTTGAAGGCCATGGTGACCAAAAACCAAATCAGTTCCATTCACTATAGAAACTTCCTTGTTCAATAAGAATATGTTTTGCATTTGAAACTGACAGATAAACTTACGTATGAGTATCCAGCATAATGAAGGTAGGTTTATTTAATTAACAAACAACCTTACAGTGCTGCTTATTAATTTTAACTCATCTAATTTCCACCCAAATGCAGCTTGATACAAACTAGTAAAAATAAATTAAATCTAGTAAGTAAAAAATAACTCACTATTCTCTAACAAAGTAAAAATTAAGAATTTCAATAAACATACATTAAGCTATGTAACAGTTTAAATAAATGTATATGCCTATAGTGCACCCTCCTGGAGAGTAAAAGTTAGTACCAAAGTATACCAATCAAGCCTAAGAATCAATATCTTTAGGAAAATAACTCAAGTATAAATACAAAACAAGTTAAAACTGATTATTTAATTCAAGGCGTTCTGCTTGCTGACTTAAAGCATGATTAAAAATTGGTTATTTAAACAAATCAACCCTGGGTGGGAGGATTAAGCAGAGTTTTGGTTAGTTCATGTGACTAGTTAAATTTATAGCTCAAAGCCAGCAAAGAGAACATTTCTACTGCATGAAGAATGCTGCATATCAAGAAGAGAACTGATGCCATCATGCTTTTACAATGTGGATCACAAATGCATGTGCAAAATAATTTGTTTACAAAACAAATGCCATACCTAACCAAGGATCTTACAATCTTATTATATAGACCAAAAGGACAATTAAGTGCAACAATGAAGAGGAGAAGGTAGCAAAAGAACAGCTATTTACTACTAGTGTCACCTTTGTAATAAAACTATTCCCTTTCCTTCATATCTTACTGCAGGCTGTTACAGATATATGTAGCCTGATACATCTTGAATTTGGGGTACCATCTTTCTTGTGTGTTTTGGGCTGACCTCCAAATATGCCTTTGCTGATGATACAGTCTTGCCAGACCTTACAAACAAGGAGTCCTGTGGCACTTTTAAAAATTAAACAAATTTATTTATTGCATGAGCTTTCGTGGGAGAAAATCCCACTTCATCAGATGGGTAATTTACAGAATGGGAGGAAATTAAAAGCAGGGAAATGACACAGGATCAGTTCAGGCTGTAACAGCAAATCAGAATAGGTGTTGGGATTCAAACATTGGGAAACAACATATAGAGAGGAAGGTGAGGTCAAATCACCTGCTATATTGAGAATAAAATCTGTAGTACCTGTTTAACCCTGAGGCAATGGAGTCAAATTTACATATCAGTTCCAATTCTGCAGTTTCTCTTTGAAGCTGTGATTTGTTATATGCTGTTCCCCAGTGTTTGAATTCCAACACCTATTCTGATTTGCTGTTACAGCCTGACCTGATCCTGTGTCATACATTTTCCTGCTTTTAATTTCCTCCCATTTTGTACGTTCCCCATCTTCAAAGCATCTGATGAAGTGGGATTTTTCTCCCACGAAAGCTCATGTGATAAATAAATTTGTTAGTCTTTCAAAGTGCCACAGGACTCCTTATTTGTTTGGCTGACCTTCCTAGACTAACACGACTACCCTTTTGGAACTTCTCCAGATCTTATCACCACCCAACACAACAGCAGGTGGCATCCCACACCCAACTGAGTCACATGACTGCTCTGCCTGAGCTACTCATGCACCCACTGTAGAGCAGAGGACAGCCAATACTCCCACAAATCTCAAGCTCTTCACTGCCTAGGAATGCATCCAGTGATAATGCTGTCTTGTAGTGGACAAAGATTTGTTTAGCACAAGCTCATAAATAAGTCTGCTTCCCCATCCGTGTAAAGAAGGCATGAATCAGATTCTGATAACAGAGGAACAATTGCCCAAACAGGCCACTTAAATGCCTGAAGATAAAACATTAAACAAGTTTATTAACTACACAAAAATAGATTAAGTGACTATATTAGTAGACTTAAGAAATCAGAAGAAGTTACCAAAGAAATAAAAATACACTAAATTCTAGCAGGATTTGAATCTAGAAATGTCTCACTCCAAGAGATGGTATCAACAGACTAAAGAACTTCAATTCAGAGGGAGAGACTACTTTCCACACCTGGGACCCTCCTCCCCCAACCCAAAGTTCTTCATCTTTCAGCCATTTATTCAGGTGGTGTGCTGTGGGAGAGTGAAACCAAGTAATGTAACTTCTTTTTTAGTGTTTCTTCCACAATTGAGACTCCTGACCTGGGGTTGCCACTCTAATTGTTCTATCAGTATTTCATTGTGTAGGTGTATCCCTCTTTGAAGTCTTCACTGTAAACAATCCCTATTAATGGAATCCATCCTTCAATGGGCAAAACATAGCCATCAATACTTTGCCACTCCACTGTCTTGCCTGAAAGGCTGTTTGAGTGAGTTTCCCATTTTGCACCATGTTCTAGTAGTATTTTAAGCAATATTTTATAACTTCCCATATAATAATACAATCCACCAGGATACTAATGTTTAGCAGATCAAGACTTTTAATGCAATACCACACAAGGCATACTTTTAAAAGAACATATAATTATTTGACAGTGGTGAATATGGGGTGTGTTCAGATACATTGTAACATAGGCCCTGCAGAAGAATATCTTTCAGAGCAAACTAAACGAGGACAGAGGCAGTTCGGTGGACTAAGAATGAATCCCATCTGAAGGTAGCAACATCAAGGATTACAAAGAGACAGGAATAAAAGATCACATCTGCAGTCCACTTGGCCCAGTATCTTGTCTATAGGGGCCATTTCCAGTTGCTTAAGAAGAAATTATAAGAAGCCTTCCTAGGCAATGTAGTCTTGTGGTTAGAGTACTGAGCTGGGACTAAGGAGCTCTCAACCTGCCTCCAGACTCCGCCACTGACTTGCTGTCAACTTTAGCTTTGTGCTCTAGTTTCCCCCACCTATGAAACAGTACTAACAATTACCTCCTTTTAAAAACAAGTGGAAATTTACTGATGAAAAGTACCATATGAGAGCTAAATGTTATTAGGCAGATGTGGGATAATATACCCTGCAAATTAGGTTTCATCTAGATCTCTATCAGTTTAAGCCTGAAGCATGAGGTTTTATATTATTTCCAAAGTTAGTTATCCATAGAAAGTAAATATAAAAAGCTTGATAAATTTTTAGCCTCAGAGCTCCTGTGGCAATGAGTTCCACTGTCTAATTATGTGTTCTGTAACAAGGAATTTCCTTTATCAGTTTCAAATTTTAAATTTCATTAAATGTCCCCTTTCCCCTTATGTTATGAAACAGGAAGAACAGAAACTCCTAATCTAGCTTCTTTATTCTATTTATTATTTTATATACATTTTATCATGTCCCACCCCCTTCATCTTTCCAAAATAAAACACTCCCACTTTTCATTGGACCTTTTCCATGGCTCTAGTTATTCTTATCACCATTCTCTCAACTCCCTCTAGTGCTTCAATATCTTTTGAGATGGAGTGATGAGTACTGCACAAAATATTCCAGATGAGAGAACACACCACTGCTTTATGTAACAGCATATTTTCTATACTATTCAGTAACCATTAAGGTATGTTGATTTGCAACAAAATACAGCCTTTACACTAAAATTTGGGTTTTTTTAAATAACCAGAAGAATACCCTATCAATATGCTTTTATTTAAGCAACTATACATCTTAGTAATTTAAATAAATGTTAATTTATTCTTTAATATTAGAAAATCAATTTTTATTTTTATTTATGGCTTGCATCAAGGTCTTGGACGGTGATTGGAATTGAAGATGCATAAACTGAAAAGGCTGTTTTTACTTAAAGTTGAACCTACCTTGTGTGCTAAATACATAAAAAGTTCATCAAAACATTTTCTATTTAAAACTTATAAAAAAGGAAGAATTATCTACAACTAATGAATTAAAATTACAGGTTATTTCTGCTAATGAGTCATAGAATCATAGGGATGGAAGGGACCTCATGAGGTCATCTAGTCCAACCCCCTGCTAAAAAGCAGGACCACTCCCACTAAATCACCCCAACCAGGGTTATGTCTAACTGGGCCTTCAAAATCTCCAAAGATGGAGATTCTACCACCTCCTTAGGTAGCCCATTCCAATGCTTCACCACCCTCCTAGTGAGAAAGTTTTTCCTAATATCCAACCTTGACCTCCTCAGCTGTAATTTGAAACCATTGCTCCTTGTTCTGTCCTCTGTTACCATCGAGAACAGCCTACCTCCCTCTTCTTTGGAGCACCCCTTCAAGTAGTTGAAGGTTGCTATCAAATCTCCCCTCAGTCTTCTCTTCTGTAGACTAAATAAGCCTAGTTCCTTCAGTCTCTCCTCATAAGTCATGTGCCCCAGCCCCCTAATCATTTTTGTTGCCCTCCACTGGACTGAGTCATCCTCTAACTCCTTGTTTTCACTTATAAATTGGAAAGGAAAACAAGCTTTCCTGCTTTTTCAACTCTCAACTGGTTTCTTAACCTTGAATGAGTTAGTCATTAAACCGAACAAGTTGAATAAACTGAAATGAAGGAAATATTCTCTTTGCATCTGCAGAAAAGGCTACTGCTGTCAATAGCTAGTTTAGTACTTCACCAAACTTGGGCTGAAGAGTTTAGCTAATGACTTCCACCAATTCAGTGATTCAACTTCAAAAGTTCAACAGCAAGCATGTTCTGCTTAACATTATGTAAATAAAAATATTAATAGAATACAGTAATTTTAGGCCTTAACGTAGTTTGTCACTTTCAAAGAAGTTTAGAATAAAAAATAATTTAAATTAAAAAATTTGATTTTTTCCTAATCAATTTTTATCCATCCTACTTTGTACCCCGGCACCCTTCCTGCTAGAAAAAGGACTCAACTCCTCAGTGATTCAGTACCACCACATACCTATTTATGGCAACTTTTTTTTTTTTTTAAAGTTACTGTCTGTAAGATCGTGATATGAACCATAAAAATTAACCACCACTGAATGCTGTATTTCCTTATGGCATGTACACTTTTGGAACACGTATTTCCTCACCTTCTGTAAGAAATTTAGACCTGCAAGGACCAATTCTACAGCAGTGAGAAGATAAAAAGTTACCCACTTTACAGGTACTTGATCTACTTTTAAATTCACCTTTAAATGTGTGGAGTTGCCTATATCTGATTTAACTACATGTTATTCAGAAACTGTCCATTTTGTTCTAATTGTCACTTTTATTTTCAGTATTTAATTTTGTTAAAGAAATATACTGAACAGGCAGCTATGACTTGTACCACAATAAAATGGGAACAGTATAGAGGCAGAGAAGACAGCAATAAAGGTTGCACAGAGTTTGGAAGTTACAAGGTTTAGTCCTGTTCAAAAGGACCAGCAGGAAGGATGTTAGTTTAAGTATACAGAAACAGGCAGAACGGTGCTTCTTAAAGAATTAAAGGATTATTAGACTATGAAGCTATTGCAAGAATAGAGATGGGGCAGACAGAATCTAAGCAGGGGCATGTTCAATGTCTAAAAGTATTTTTTAGAAAAGGCAGGGAAGAGTTCTAGCAGCAGTCACATTACTGCAACCTCATGGGTATTTTCCCCGGTGCTGGATTTTCCCTCAATCACAAAGAAGAAAAAGTTAAGGTTAAAGAAAAGATACCCATTAAAAGGGAGTGGCATTCTCCCTCAAAACTGTAATTGGCAATCTACCATCCAAAGCCAGTGTGTGGCTGATGAACGTTCCTTTTGTCCAAACAGATCTAACTTCTTAAGATCCTTCTCATTAGTGCACTTCACTGTCTCTTGTGCTGCAAAGACAACTACGCTCTCTGGGTTCGGGTAGGCATAAAAGTGTTCAAAACCTTTTGCGACACCTGATAACTTCTCCACATGCTAGGAGGTAGAAATAAGGGCTGCCAGGATTTGCAATTATTTGGTCAAAATCGCTCTCCTTATTAAAGAAGGGAACTTTGAGATTCACATGATAACACTGACTAATTTTAAGAGCTAATGAAACTCTCTGTATGAATTTAGCTTCAGTGCACAGATGACCTATGTTTTGAGACAGGAGGTGCTGGAATGCTTTAAAATGATCTCTCAACAGGGCAGGCGCCAGTGTTGCTACTTTGTTTGGCAAAGAAGAGGATATCTGGGGTGAAGATGGGGATGCTGCTGTCTCTCTCCTCTTGGGATAGGCTCATTTTCAGCTCCAGTCTGAATGGCATAG
The DNA here is from genome assembly GCA_007922175.1 of Pelusios castaneus. Classification (NCBI taxonomy): domain Eukaryota; kingdom Metazoa; phylum Chordata; order Testudines; family Pelomedusidae; genus Pelusios; species Pelusios castaneus. The sequence goes on along the minus strand of VOCT01087448.1, from coordinate 14,098 downwards.
CCAGGGAACAAGATCTCTTTTTTTTCCTAGACATGCAGGGTGATCTGTTCCTCCACACATGGAAGGATGATCCCTAGTAAGACCAAGGTGACATGCTTAATGAGTGCTGGCCTGGCTGAAACTAGACAGCCCAATACCATTCCCACACCAGTTGGGTCAGCACTTTGATCTCAACAAAGGTCCAGGGGGACCCTCCATTCATTCAATGGATGAGGGATTTCTCCCTGAGTTTAGTAAGGAGGAATAGATCTCCTCACTGAAGGGCAGTGCCCAGGAGGCCAGTACAGGGTCTGATGTCATCTGCCTCTTCAGCATTTGGAACATTTCTGGGGGAAATATGGATGCCTCTACAACATATCTGAAGTTCTTGCTCGTCTTCAGTACAGGCGCTGATCTGATAGTGGGTCTTTCATTCTGTTCAACTGTTTTGGGCCTTAGCCCCTGGAGGAGTGACGTCCTACGTCCTCTCTCCAGGAATCCCCTCTCTGCGCTTGATATAACAATGCAACTGATTTCAGTGTCCTGTTTATGAGCAAATGCAATTGGTGGCGTTGCTACCTGCAGCACTGGTGCGTAGGGGTCATCAGCACTGGGACTGTCAATGCCAAGGTTACTGCCACAAAGGTCTCATGCACTAGAGACTTTGATGATGCTGAAGTAGTTGCCATTAATGTTGCTGACTGTCAAACCTTCTTCATTTTCTTTCCACTGCCAGATCCCGGTGCATAAAGAGCGCTCGAGGCAATGCTGGCTGACACTGGTTAGTCTGGCCCTCGCTTCACATCCAAAGGGAACTGTTGTGACTAAAGTGACCCACACAGACTGCTCAAGTAACTGCACCTCGAACCACACGTCCCTGCACTGCAGGTCTGGAGTCAGGTTTGTACCACACAATACTTAAGGGACATGGCTATCCACAGGCAGAAGAGATCACCTGTGTCCATCCTTGATAGGAATCAGTCCCTCACAGGATTTGAACCTGGAGGACTGAACACTGCCATGAGGTATGGAAGTTGACGTGAACTGCCACACCTCATTTCACAGCTGCACAGGAGGGAACATAAGGTGGGGAGAGAGGGGGGGACAATCAATTTTTTTTTAAATGTCTTTTATGAGACAGAAGTTAAGATAGATTTCATCACCAAGTAAGTTGTAAAAGACAGGTTTAGGTCTCTGACGAGAATAATGGGTCAGACTTAAGTTGAATTCTGCCTTGCTGCCATAGGTGGTAAAAGGAAAATGAAGAAGGATGGTAGCTGTGTACAACAATTTATGCCTTTGCAAAAGACATCAATAAGAACAGGGTGAACACATTCCAACAGACACTACTGAAAAAAAATCCCATCTCATGCAGGAGGTTCACATGCACCTACAGTGGGATCCAGACTGACACATACTTAAAGAAGTAGCTCTGTTTCTGCAAAATTATCACTTGACGGGGAAAATTTTCCACTTGCCCCAAGGTAGTAAATTTTTCGATCTCTGCTTAAAAGTCTCACCCCTAAACTGACTGCTCTAAACTATACACCATACTGCAGTGTGACACTTACTTCCTAGGGCATGGAAGTCTGAATAGCATGGAAGAAAATCTGAAGAATATGCTTTAAGTGGCATTTACAGTGAAAACTGAAGCTTTACTTTGCCCGATTTTGATTAGTAAATAAACATAAAAAACAACTAAAAACAGTTGCCACACTTTAAAAGAACACTGTTAAGCAAGACCTAGGCCACATTTAGGTTTATACGTTTTGTAAATGCTTATTATTTATTTAAGAAATATTTCCCTTAATTAAATTCTAATAGCAATTGGTTTAATCTGAACAAATAAAAATTCCCCTGTACTGTTGGCAACTGAAACGTTTCAATACTTCGGGTTCTTCTCACACAAAATTCCACCAATTAAAATAAAGGTATGAATAGAAATCAATATAGTTGAAGAGGTGCAGAAGGTCACGTGGACTCTTAAAACAGTAAATAAAAATGAGCCATATTTTGTCGGGGAAGTCAGTTAGGAACAGATATAAAATAACACAAAGCAAGAGGTTGTCTACACAGCCTTTTGCACAAATTTAATAACAGATTTAGTCAAAACAGCTAACTTCTGTTTAGATAAAGTTTTAGTGAAAGAAAACCTGACTACGAAACTGATCAGACAGTAGACTGTTTCCTTTTTGTTTCTTTCTGCTGCAACAATACATAAAGTAATTTGGAAAATTGTACTTACAGGACACTTGTGGTGCTGGTAAAGATTTTTTTAAAACTAGAAATTGACCTGACCAAAGTATTTTAAAAACTGACTGACACAAAAAGTATCAAGACTCCCATATTATAAGAGTCTTAAGTCAGGCCTCGACAAAATTGGCTCCCAGCTAGGTGCCAGCAGTTTTATTTTTGGTCACCAGAGGGTGCACCTCCATTGCATTTCCACAGAAGAGCTAGGAGCCAGGCTACAAACCCTGGTCACTATGGCATCATGGCACCCATTGAGTCCTGTCTTAAGTTCTTTACCACACTGGTTCTTAACCTTTTGCAGGTCGCGACACACTTCACAGCATGCGCAACCCTACAGGACACACTAGCCCCCTCATTCTCCAAAGCCGAATCCAGCCCCACCCCTGCCTTTCCACAACACACTTACCACTGTGTGGCAACACGGTAATGTATCCAGACAGTGGTTGAGAACTGCTTCTTTACCATATTCACTGGTGCAAAATTAACCAAAAAATAATGCCACCCTAAAAGATTCTTTTTTTCTAAAAGAGACAAAGATGAGGAGAAATTCATGGCTAACATTGCATGCCAAGTGAGTATCACAATCTAACAGTTTCTACAAGTGTATTCTGTATATGTAGAAAAACTTGGAAGTGTTGCTCCTGACGCACATTTAATGTACAAATGAGAGAAGTTTAAAACAAATTATATATATATGCTGTTAATATTAAATGTTCTACACTAACAGTCACAATCCTTGTGTAAATACCTAATAAACAACATTCTAGACATGGTCAATTGGTGAGTCCTGTATTTGATACAGTCTGCATATATTAAAATAGAGTGCCATCTTTAACATACAATTTTTAATTTTAGTAGGCAAGTTCTATAAGCAAATCTGGTCTCATGAGCAATTTGAGACTGAACTTGAAAGAAATTCTCAATGGTAAACACTCATGGCAACAACTTAATTTAGACGTAAAAGTGTTTACATCAGGAAAACATTAACTGCCAGATTTCTATAAGTACCTGCACCCCAACACTCAGCAAATCACACTGAGAATGATTTTTTGGGGACCAGAGGAAGGAGGACTGTGCTGAATACTTCTGAAAATTTGGCACAAAAGTCTCCAGGAGTAGTTTAAATATAAAGCTCAAATGCAATATTATTTATGCCTAAGTTAACACCACTCACACTTGCCAAGGAAATTTTTTTACTTGCCTTGAAGTAGTGGTGCCTCAGAATATTCAATGCTCTAATAATGAGCCAAACTCTTCTAAATTAAAGTGTATTATATAGAGAAAAAAAGAACTTCTGTATGTACACAAACACATCAACTCCAAATTTAAAAGCTATTTTTAATGCATAATGAAGTTTGTAGGCAAATTGTTGATTTTATTAGCAACCACCCCTTCCCCAAAGAGTAAGCATACCCTATGCTTCTGTAAAAGAACACAGGAGCAGAAATTCCACTAAACTTGCTTTCTATAAAACTTTGGTATTTAAGAATGTTAGACCAAACTAACAGATCACAGTTAAAACAGACAGGGCCTTTGCACTGAAACTAAAAATTCTCTGTAGGTACACCAATGCGTATCCCCTGTGTAGACTGCCTGCAGCAATGCAAAAGAGGCTTTATACCTGTTTACCTCAGTATATTAAACTACATTGGGTAAGCTCCACTTTATGCATCTACAGTGGGAGTTAACATGGTCCCAAGCCCCATGGTTCTGATACAATTTAGGCAAGTTGTTTCAAAAGCCGTCTTTCATGTCTTCCTCCCTACCCCCCAGACCTTTCCCAAAACTTAAATCTAGTATTTCATACTCATTACAGTCTATATTACCTGACTAGAAAGTTACAACTTGCAATTGATGGATTTCTCACATCCTTGACATTTTCTCCTATTAGGTAGTTACTCAAAATACTACTGTTTCCAAGCTAGAGTTAAAGCAAACGTTGCTCTGGCTAAAAAGTTCCACTTTAAAAGTGAGTACATTGGATACAACAGTAAAATTTAGTACAGAGACCAAACAGCTACAGGATTCCCAGTTCTCACTTCTGTCCACTATTGCATGCAACTTTTCACAATAATTTTGGTGTGTATGAGAAACCTATTCTAAATTAGCAAAGCTCTTAAGATTCGCAATTGGTTGAAGTTACTCATTTTCTTGAAAGTTATTTTCACATACCGATAAACTGTGCATAAAAAGCCCCTCAAATTCAATTCATACACACCAATCAATAAGTCTACAAAATCACAAGTTATTTTTAAGGCATAGTCAAGGTGTTGACTACAGGGACCTTTCAAAAACATAGTTACTATCTTTGGATATGACTGAGAACCTACATTAAAGCAACATTAAAGGTCACAGCAGGCAAGCACTTCCTACTGAGCCTGGTGTTTACCACCGTGAGTGAAGCGAATGAACTCAGCAGCAGCATTACGAACAGCGTGCACGCAAGTCCCACGGCTGGGAGCACCAACACAACAACGCCAGCAACTGGAAAGGTTAATGTTTCCAGTGCCCCACACACTGCCTGCTACGCTACAGGGCCGGTGCACGAAGGTACGTGTTTCCCAGTCCAGCGGGCCGTGCCCATTGCCTATGCACGGTAAATGAGCGCCGCCGAGACGACTCCTGATTGTCCATTGCACCTTTGCAACTTCCCCGGGGGGGCCGCCGGGCGGGATTTAACCTCTCCGGGCTGCGCTGCGGCTCCGCAGCCCTTATGTAACCCACCCCCCCTGCACCGCGCGGCACAAACTCCCACTGAGCACTGCACGCGAGCGGACAGAGCACGGCCGCCGAGGCGCCACCTCGCCCCGCTCCCTTTGTGCGGCGGGAGCCCAGCCCGGACCGCCAGCGGGGCGGCGCCCGAAGTGGGGAGCCCCGGGCCCGGCTGGCGGGAGCAAAGGAGAGCGGGGAGTTGGCTCCAGAGCTCAGGCAGGGGAGGAGCGAGGGATGCTGCCCGGGTGCGGCCCGAGCCGGAGGCTCCGCTCCCCTCCCACCGCTCGCACAAACTTTGCCGGGCCCCGTCCAGGCAGCGGCAGCGCCCAGAGCAGGACGGCCCACGAGGAGCCGGGATTTCTACCTGCGACACCAGCGGGACCAGCGTCTGCTCCACCGAGCGCGTGCGGATCTCCAGCCCCGCGTCCGCGCCCAGCCCCGAGGACGAGGAGGAGGAGACGCCGCTGCTGCTGCACGGGGACGTGGCCATGGCGGGCGGGAGCCGCAGCCGGACCGACCCCGGGGCGCCTCCTCCGGCCCGCAGCGCGCCCGCCTCGCTCCGAGTCAGTCCCGCGCCGACACCGCTGCGGCCCCGGAGCCCGCCTCCACCCGGAGCCCCGCCCCCGGCCGCCATCCGCCTGCCTGAGTGGGGGCCGGCCCCCGCGGGCGCGAGGCGGGGAGCAGCCGCGCGGGCTGTGCACGGCGCCCCCCAGCGGGACTGGACCATAGCCGGATGGTAAACACCTGCCTCGGGACATGCCCTCCCTCCCCCGGGATAAATCCCGCAGCCAGCTGGGCTCTCCAGCCGCTCGGGATAATTGTTTCCTGCCCTGCCCTGCCCGCCGGAAAAACAAAGCCCCTCACAGCTGCCGCTTTTCATCTCGCTGCGCACCCCGCGCTGGGATACTTGGGGAACAGGACGACACCTTGGTGCTGTACATAGGCCAGCGCGGTGCCCCAGTCAGCTCTTCCCCCTTCTGCAACACCGGGCAGCTCTCCCACAGCGCAGTTTTCCCCCAGTGTTGGCAGGGCTAGCGAAAGGGAGAGAGCTCTTTGCAGCGCGGCTAGTATGCATCCTACTTTTCCTTTGCCACAGGCCTGGCTGCTCGGGAAGCTGGAGGTTGCTTCAGGTCAAAGCTTTGCTGCTTCGTCAACCCGTAGGAGAGTTTCTGCCTTCGCATTCACTCATAAGGGCTAGTGGCCCGCTTGGGAAGCGCCTACAGAACTGGATTGTGGTTCTGATCGTTCACATACTTTCGAGTGGCAGCTAGAAAAATTGGGGGGGAGGGGATTCTGGCAGTCAGTCAAAAAACGAGGCACTGGTGAGATCTGAGCCAGAGAACTAGCCATAGAGTCTTCTGAAGGCAAGTGGATCTGGAATTCACGTTGTGAAGCAGGATAAAGAACCTGGGAAAACGGAGGGCAAGCTGGAGCTGGTTTAATGTCTCAAAGAGAGAAACAACCCCCTCTCCCCCCAGTTCTCTGTCCTTTACAGCAGCACTGCTTTCAAGCACAACAAGCCCCCACCTGCCATTCCAAGGATTCCTTCCTCTGGCTAGATTCACAGATGGTGTTGATTTGCAAATCAACAACTTGAGGAAATGTCCCAAATACACATCATTTTGGTACCATTAAAGCTAATCTAAGAATCAAGCATCAGGATGCGCAGAGGGAGAGTGATTCAAAGGAGCAAAATGATCTCTTAGATTTATGCCAGGATGGACTCACCTTATTACATTGCATTTGAGACTATCCTAGAAATGATATCTGAATAATAAAAAAGACTACATGTTCATCCAAAGTGGCTCCATGCATTTTTCAGGATTTCTTAATGTTCTATATCCTCTACTTTAATATGAAGAGGTTTTCTACTATGTGATGGATTGCCTATTCCACACAAGCAAAGAAACAAACGAGTCTTGAGGCATTTGAAGATGGAGCATCTGATGAAGTGGGATTTTCTCCTGCAAAAGCTCATGTGATAAATAATTTTGTTAGTCTTTAAAAGTGCCACAGGCCTCCTTGTTTGTTTTGCTGTACTAGACTGACATGGCTACCCCTTTGGAACTTATCAAGCATAGAAACAGTTAACCATGCCCTTTCCTGGAGGGCTCAGGAAGGGAAAGTCCTCTGAGCAGCCCAGGCGGGCTGCATAAGGCAAAACGAATCAGGGAGAGGATACAAAGAGCACCCAATCAGGCTCCAGCAGGCTCATATAACAGGCGCTGCAGGCAGAACCAGAGTGGGCTGTGGGAATGAGAATTGTGTATGATGGAACTGTAAGCCTCTGGACAGAGCAGCTTCAAGTAGTATGAGGTAGTTCTGGGCTGAGAGTAGACAGCTGATGGCCGTGAGGTCAGGTTAGAGAAGGTGCTGCGGCTGTGGAGAATCAGCCCTGGGAATTGTAGTAGCATTGAGAGAAATTAAAAATCCATCAAGAAGCTGCTATTTATAGAATCCTTTGGTCAGACCCTGTTGTAGTGGGTGTGGTTGGGATTTCCCTTACCTTCCTTCCACTACTGAGGAAGTGGCTGGACTGTTGGACCGAGATATGCACTGTCGGAAAGGGGACACACCAAGGGCAACTTAGTTTGAGAGCAGAGTTGTGAAGATAGGCCATAGTAGGCTGAAGCAGAGATAAAATGATGCTGTGTAACCAACGGATGAGGTGTTGGCAGGGCTGTCCTTTGAGGGGGTGATCAGGGTGATCGCCCCAAGCCCTGCGGTTTGCCCTGCTATCAGTGGAACAGCATGGGGCCCACACTGCTAACCCCCCACTGCCGTGCAGCCTGCTCCCCCCGCAAGCAAGGTCCTGGTCCACAGCTGGGCCCGGGGCTGGTTCCCGCGGTCGGCCTCAGCTGCCAGGGCACAGCAAGGCCGGCTCCCAGCATCGGCCTTGGGTTCCCAGCCTCAGCCTGGAAGCCGGGGCCGAGGCCGGCTGCCACCAGTGGCCTCAGGTCCCCAGCCAGGGTCGTCTCCCACGGCAGTCTTGGGTCCCTGGCCGAGACCAGCTCCCACTGGCAGCGGTGGCTCTGGGTCCCCGGAGGGGCAGGTTGGGGTCTGTGGGGGCAGAGTGGGCTGGTCCGCCCTGCCCCCCTCCAGTGCTGGGGGCAGGGGGGCCCCCCAGGCCGATTGACTCTGGGCCCTGCTCCCTCCACGGGATGGCCCTGGGTGTTGGCTTTGAACCACTCCTCCACAAGGATGGATTACTGCATGGGCCTAGAGGGCCTGTGCCCAGGGCCCCCCACATCTGGGGGCCCACCACCCTGCAGTGCTGTGGGCAGGGACCGTGGGGTCACCCTGACCTGGAGGCTGGGCTCTGTACTTCCGCCTGCCCCACCTCTGGGACAGCTGGTCTGACCCTGAGGGCCAGGAGGCTGGCATGCATGGTCTCTTGTGCGACCTTGGAGGGCTGCACCGGAAGCTGCTCCACACTGCAGTTGGTCTGCTGCCCCCTGGGGGGCCCCAGGTTGAGGGGTGGCACCAGTGAAGGGGGGGCAAACACTTAGGCAGAGTCCATGGTCCACAGCACTCCTGCATCACTCCTGGGCTGGCTGGGCTATAGTGGGTGGTGGCAGCTCACTGCTCGGCAGGGGCCAGATTTTGGCAGGGCTGCTGGAGCCTGGAACTGCAACACCTAAAGCCCCTGCCTTAATCCAGCCCTAGAGGACGTGCCAGTCTGGTAGTCAGAGATGTACCCCACAACAGTGTCATTGGCCTTTAAAAATATTGTTAAGTTGTTCAGTCTCAGTGTCACTTAAACAATGTTGTCTTATTTTTTGGCTAAGATAAAGGGAGTTAAGATTTAGTTGGCCTACTTATCTTTTTAATAAAAAGAGAAATCTGCTAGAGGTGCAGATATAACCCGAGATAAATCCATGACCCTATTCTTATTAACTCAGGAAATTGGATCCCGTCCCAGTCCAATATCCTATCTTACAAAGTGACATCCATTGTACGACATCATGAGTTACAAGGAAGATATCGTCTTGTCCAGAAGACAGACATCTCCCCTAGTACAAATTCAAATGAGGTATACCTACCTTCTATATGTAACCGGCTCTAAATATGTGAGACTTTTGTTTTTCTTTTACACCTATTCTGTCATCATCTCCCATCCTGCTTGTCTTTGTACCCTGCCTGATTCTTAGACTGTAAACTTTTCGGGGGCAGAGATAATCTTCTTTGTTACTTGTCAGCACAGTCCCTGGTCCTTGAATGGATTTCCAAGGTGCTCATGAAATGTAAACCACATACAAATCTACATGTTTACATTTAAAGTGGTACAACCCAACTACTCCCAATTTAGATGAAGTTAATATAAAGGTTAATATAAAGTTAATATAAAGGTCGTCTAACTAATAATAATAACAAGCTCTCCTTGTTGATGGGACAAGACACATAGTACAATGTAATGTTTTTACTTAAAATGGACATTGCCTGAGAAAACAGTTTTGTTATCCATTTTTAGATATGACACAAGAACATTAGATATATATTGACAATTACTTTTGTACATACCATTAAAGTCACTTTCCTTTCTAAAATAATCACAGATGCTAGAGAGAGGCATACCGTGTACAGAACATATAATCATATGACAGGGAGCGTCTTAAGAATGCTTAAGTTGACCTACAGAACTCAGCGTCCACACTGGGCACTTGTTAAGTCGACTTAAGCACTTCCTTAAATCGACTTAATAACACCAACTCTGAAGGTCGACTTAAGGCTTAAGTCGATCTTATTAAGTTGACTTAAGTTGACTTAAAGCCAGTGTAGACAGGTATGTCTACACTACAGGCTCTGTTAAGTCGACTTAAAGTGTAGATGCTCCGTTAAGTTGACTTAACAAGGTCGACTTTAAGTTGAGTTAAAGTCAACCTTGTTAAGTTGACTTAACAGATTTGATTTAACTTAACAAGTGTAGACATAGCCACAGTGATGAATATGGGGGTTTCACGGTGCTAGTCTGAGGTATGGGGTGCCACAATAGGTAAGTTCTTTTATCCCCAAACATCTAAACATTTAGAATTTGCTGCCCCGAGTTATGTTGGCAGAATTCTCCTCACAGACTTTCAGGAAGCAAAAATGACTATTCTTCAGGCAGAGAACACATAAATACTAGAACACACACATAGCATGCTGTTCCTCACAGCTATCCAGACACCAGCTACATCTCTGTGGAAACAATGAGTGTTAAAATATGCATGAAAGGGAAGAAACAGATAGTCAGAAAGGAAGAGTTGCCAGGGAGCAGCAACTTTACATGACATTTTTCTCCAGTACTTGCTCTTACCTTACACAGCAAATTGATAAAAGTTAATGATGCTCATTACAACATTAGCTCCTGTTCCACAACTTCCACCCCCTCAGAAGAAAGAGAACAACACCAGCTACAGACAAGGAGCACTGTCACAGAGCTAGCAGTCATTCTGTGGGGCTTTCCTGAGATTGATTAAGTCAGGCCTGGGACTCCTTTAGTTTAAGTAAAGTTATTTAAAAAGTGTTCCATGCCATTCCTCACTGTAAGCACCAGTCCAATGTTTAAAGGGGAAAGAATGCAAGATGAAGGCACAGAAGAAAATATGGGAGCAATTTTCCATTCTTCAAAAGAGGTGAATTTGAGCTTTTGATAACAAGGGCTGGTCTCGCTGATTACGGGTATTCAATCCTTACCCACAAACACAGGTTTGAAATGATCAATGTTGAGATTAGAAAACAGGACATTCTCCCCAAAGGCCTATTGGGAAGGACTGAGGTGAAGGAAGTACAAATTCACTCTCCTGTGAAGCACTAAAAAGGAATAATTTGTTAGTATTAGGTAGCCATATCCCTTAGTATCTGTCCCTGTGGTTGCAAGAGGAGACAGGCCTGATTTTAGTGGATTTTGATCCTTCCTGTTTCTGTTAAGATCAGTTTTAGTGATTTTAACTGTTGATGGAAAACAAAAACAAGTGAAATTGTTGCATGAAAGAGCACTTTTAAAAGACATTTTGGACCAATTTGGGAAGTGTGCTGAGTTTTGGAGGAAAGTTCTTTTCAACCTCTATTTGCATAGAGAGCAGTGGTTCTCTTATGATGATGGAGCTGTCTTCCCTGCCAGGTGAGGGGTTCTGGTCTGAGAGCAGGGCTGGGTGGAGATGGGGACTCTGGTACCACACACAGGCAACCCTGGGCAGGTGTTGGGGTGGGGGACTCTTAGGAGAGAAACTGAGGTGGGGGGAAGCTGCTGCGTGTGGTGGGCCTGGCACTGCTGGTTGGGCAGGAGACAGAGGCGGTCCAGCTCCATGCTCTGATCTTTGCACAGCTGCTTTCATCTCCAGTCAGAACACTGCTCTTGGCAGTTGTGACCCACCTCCTGCAGCACCAGCAACCTCCCATACTTGCTGGGCATAGTCCCCACACTGTAGCTCCTCTGCAGGCTCATGGAGGTGGTGTCTGTGTCCACACTGCTGCCTGAGGATAATCCTGACAACAAGGTGTGATTCCCCGCTGCCACTGCCACCATTTCCCCTGCAGCTCACATCAGGCTCCAGAGCTGAGGGGAAACTGCTGCTACTCCTTGCCCCTTCAAATTAAGCATGTAGGCCCTGGTTTTTTTCTGAAAGTCTGGGTGCAATTGTTACACAAAACTCCACTGAGGGGCTCCATTTAAAAACTGATGGCATAGAGAACCCCAATTCCAACCAGCTGCTCTTTCTTAATACTTTCATTTTCCCCCTGACTGAAAGAACAGCAGCAGTAGCATGTTTAGCTTTTATTCTGGCAGGCATTCTGTAACTCTCCTGAATCTGTTCCTAATTTAGGTACAGACAAACAGGGAAGACCCAGGCTCCACTTCTGGGTCTTCTCTTGGAAGAAGAGAGAAAGTTACTCACTTTTCCAGTAACTGAGGTTCTTTGAGATAAAATCACAGAATCACAGAAGCTGGAAGAGACCATGAGAGGTCATTGAATCCCTGCAGTCATGGCAGGACCAAGTACCACCTTAAACCATCCCTGACAGGTGCCTGTCTAACCTGCTCTTAAAAACTTCCAGTGATGGAGATTCCACAACCTGCCGAGGCAACTCATTCCAGTGCTTAATCACTCTGACAATTAGGAATTTTTTCCTAATGTCCAACCAAAACCTCCCTTACTGTGATTTAAGCCCATTGCTTTGGTGAGTGTCCTCCACTTCAGGTGTTGATGAAACCCAGTGGAGTTGATCGGAGATTTGTGCAGCAGTGTCTGTACGGGATGTGCATGTGCGGAAGGTGTCTTGTGGTGCTGTTGGTGCCCTAAGCGCCACTCACGCTGCCAGGGGTGGTCTTAGGGATTCTGGGGCCCAGAGCAAAAGTCAACAATGCCCCCCCCACTGCGAGTGGAGACCCATCCTTGACTTTTACCACCCCTCCTGCCATCACTGGAGACCCCAATGGGGCTGCCTAGCTCCCCCACTGGCTGCCACTTCCTCTCTGCAGCCTCCGCTACCCCCCTTATCCCCTGTGGCCTCCCCACCACTCACCCTCTGCAGCCTCCCCCTTTCCCCCTTTCCCCCTTTAGACTCCTTGCCAGCCCCCAGCCACTGCAGTCTCCCCCTGGCCTCCTGCCACACCACTGTGCCCTCCCCATGGCCTCCCCACCACTCTCCCCACCCCTGTGGCCTCCCCATGTCCCCCCTTTCCCCCTGCAGACTCCCCACCTTCCTCCCCCCGCCCCCCACTGTTGGCTACCTACAGCCTAGCTGCTGCTGCTCACTCTGGCTGGTGCACATGTAGAATGTGCGTGCAGCTGGGATCTTAAAGGAGAAATACTTAAAGCAGCAGTGGTGTGGGGCCCCTTCCCCCGGGGGGGCCATGGGCAGCCGCCCACACTGCTCCCCTGCTAAGACCGCCTATACACGCTGCCCAACTCCTTCAGTGCCTCCTCTGCTGTGGAGAGTTATAGATACTCCAAATAAGAGGGGAGAAGGGGAGCACCCATGGAGATGCATCATCTCGAAGAACCTTGGTTACTGCATGAGGTGAGTAACTCTCTCTTCTTCTTCACGTGATGTCCCTGTGGGTGCTCCACTTCAGATAACTGTAGAGCAGTGTCCCATTATTGGTAGGGGGACTTTGGAGCACCCTCGGTAACCGATGATAGTACTGTGGATCCTAGTTAAATGTCCATATTAGCATTAGTTTTGATAGCGTAGTGGTTTATAAAGGTGTGCTTGGAAGGCCATGTTGCCACCCTACATAATTCGAATATAGGGACGTTACTGAGGAAGGCAGCAGAGGTCATCGTTGCTCTGGTAGAGTGAGTTTTAATACAGACTGGGGGGGGTTGACCCTGCGTAATGTTCCCCTCGTGCTATCTGGACTGGTGTGCAGCTGAGTCCCCCAGTTCTCCACTTCAAGGCCCCAACTTACCCTGACTTGCTGTGTGAAGCCCTACTCCTGGGTCAGCTCATGCCCAACCTCCAGCATGTAATCAATCTCTCAGGCAGTGGAAGTGTGATATCACTAGCCACTCCTGGGATAGTCCCCCAGCAAACACCCTCACTCTCAGATGCAACCCCGGAAACTATTGTTTTGCAAGGATCAGAGCACTTCACTGACCACTGCAAGCTCATTTACACCAGTCCATCAATTTAACAAGAAATGGATATGCCATCAGCTTTTGCTCTCAGTAAGGCCTTTGCACACATGACTCCAACATTTCACTGCTCTAGATAAAGCAAACATAAGTTTATTGATTAAAACATGAGCATTCCAAAAACATTAGATGACATACTTCACATTAGACCATAAACAGTTACATTATAAGGGTGAACAGGAAAGATACACAGATCATATTACAGGGATATGCAGGGGTGCAGCATGTGATTGTTACTGGTTAGCTCTGTGTTCTTAGAACCAGGCACAGTATCCGGCCTCTGTGACTCACCCCCCTCCTATTACGCCCCCAGCCTCTGCTTGAACCAGAAACCAAAAACAGTGAAAAGGCAGTGGGAGACGCAGATAAACCCCTTGGAACAAGGGTGATGGAATTAGGGTAACTCGCCATGCCTCATCTATAGCAAGGATGTGAGCCATTAGCACACTGTATGGACAACAGAAACTTCATTTTCATCAAGGATGGTGTGACAGTCCCGCGTCACGGGCGGGCGTGAAGGGCGCCCCCTACAG
>VOCT01087445.1:0-16430 GCA_007922175.1 Pelusios castaneus | reverse complement strand
AGAGTTTGTTGGCTTGCTCCAGTGCGGGGCGGGGCCGCCCCGTCACAGATGGAAACAGAATTAGCATGCTGAATGGAGAACCAAGCTCCAAGGCAGGAGTCACACTGAACTCTGGGATTGGCGAAGCAGGGAAGCACTGCATGAGGGGGATCTCTGAGACAAATGAACTCATGCCTGCACACACCCAGCTCAGCAGGTATCAGACCAATTCTAGTCAATAGATCTTTAATTGATATCCAACATACTGAATCTGCCTGATTGCATTGTGAGCTCCCTCAGAGGAATGCCACCATAGCCAGGAATGATCAGCTGCTATTGTCCACCTAAACAAAACAACTCTGGTATACTCCCTTAAATCATTATTTACCCCAAAACAACCCTAGTGTTCTGCCTTGAACCATTGTGTCTTCCCTACAAAAATCCCTACCCATGTTCTGAATCTGAATTAGTTCTGATGCCTGATCTCTTCTGAATTAGTTCTGATGCCTGATCTGTTCTGAAACTATTCTGATTCCGTCATCTATTCTGATGCCTGGATCCAGAAGTTGCATCAGTTCCACTGGGATTTCACCTTTTTCTTACTGATCTTGGTGTGGATTCTGCCTGTCTCCAGCACTCCAAACCCTAAGCTGAACAGCCTGGTTCCTGGGTACCTTTGAGCTGCACTGAGTGGTAAGACATCCTCCCCCTTTTCTTTCTTTTTCCTCTTAGTCCAAATATAACTCTCTAAACCTGATCTTTGTAATCCACTTGGGCCAGATTTCCCCAATACTACAATTGAAACTGGGTAATATTGTAACTGTTTGATCATATCTCTCTCTTTGTATGGTTATTAATATTGTGACCTAGAGCCAGCAGCGGCCCAATCCAGACTGCCCCGGTCGATGTGGCCTGCCCCGGCAGCAGCCCAATGCGACCTGCCCCTCCAGAGCCAGTGGCAGCAGCCGGATCTGGCTTGCCCCAGCATCCCTGGGTCACCTGCAGTGGCGGGCTCCATCTGGCCCCAGGGATGGCAGCGGTAGCAGGCTCCATTCTTCCCCGGCCCCGGGGATGCCAGTGGTGATGGGTTCCATCCTGCCCCAGCCCCAGGGATGCTGGTGACAGTAGGATCTGGCCCCAGACGGATCCTGGAGCCACCGTCGGCAGCAGGATCGGGCCCTGGCCCCTGTGGCCACAGCTGTATCGGGCGGGGTGGGGATGGATTTTTGTAGCTGCCTCCCTATGTTGGGGCAGCTTAAAAATCCACTCATGTACACGGGGCTGATGTGGCTCCCGGCCGGGGTGATGGGGTTGGCAGGGCCACAGCAAGGCTTGCAGGGGCCCCAGTGAGACCTGTGGGGGGCCGGTGGGCTGGTGGGAGGGAGGGTCCCTCACAAGCAGCAGGGAGCTGTGGGGAGGAGGGACCCACTGGGGGGAAGGAAGCCGCCATGGGGTGAGGGTCCACCAAGGGTGGCAGGGAGCCGCTGGGGAGAAAGGGAGAAGGGGGTGTCGCACCATACTCCCCTGCCCTGCCCTCCCACTGCCAAGGTTCCCCCTGCCCCACATAGCTACTCCTGTTCTCCCTTCCTCTCTCCTCTCTTACCACCTTTTCCCTGCTCCCCACATGGCTACCTCTGCCTTCTTTTCCCACCCCTGCCCTGCTCTGCTCTCCACACTGTCTCCTGCCACCTCATATAACGACCCCTGACCTCCCCTCCCCTCTCTTGACACCCCTGCCCTGCTACCCCTACCACCCCACATAGCAGCATTTCCCAACCAGTGTGCCATGGTTCATGAATATTCATGAGTTAATTTGAATATTCATGAGTTTTTAATGGTAGTGTGCCTCGAAACAATTTGAAGGTATCAAGGTGTGCCACAGCAGAGAAAAGGTTGGGAACCACTGATCAAGATAGTCTTTGGGTATATATAGTGTTATATTTTGAATGTTCTGTTATAGAAACAAATAGTCTCGTTGATTTGCAAAACTCTTTTGTTCTCCTGAGGTAGAAGAATAGTGCTCTGTACATGTCTAGTGTGTGCCAACTAGCCTCTGATTGATTTTTGTGGGGTTTGGGATAAAATGTTGGCAGGTATATGGCCAGATTGATATGGAAGGAGGATGATATCTTTGGTAAATTTCTTTGATGTGGTGTCATGGTGACACTGTCCTTGTGAAAAATAGTATAGGGGGTATGCCATAAGGGCCCCTATCTCACCTACTCTTCTCGCCAAGATAATAGCAACTAGAAACGCCATTTTCCTCAGCAGATGATGGCTAAGGGCTGGAAAGGGGAACGTGTGAGTATCCTTAATGCCATATTTAGGTCCCAGGCAGGTGAGGGTTTGTGTATTTCTGCATATAAATTTTGAAGGCCTGTCAAAAAGCATTTCATGATGGGGTGTCAAAAAATATATGAGGCTTGTCTGCTTTGATGGAATGTGCTAATGGCCGCCAGGTGTACCTTGATAGAACTCAGAGATAATTCTGCTGTTTTTAATTCTAGTTATTCAAGTACCAGTGGTAGGGGTGCCAAAATCATTGGTATGATTTTGGTATGACACCATATTGTAAATCTTTTTTGTTTTTGTGGATATGTTTTGTGAGTGTATGACTTCCTACCATTAAGCAGTACATTTTGGACCCCTCTTAAGCACCTTCTCTCTATTGGTTGGAACCAAGGAGCCTCCAGGCTGTCAGATGGAGCATGCCCAGATTGGGGTGAGTATTTCTGTCCTCGTTTTGTGATAAGAGGTGTCTCTCCATCAGAAGTCTTATTAGGCTGTGGATAGACATTTTCATTAGGTATGGGTACCATGGGTGTTTGAGCTATGCTGAAGCTATGAGAACAATCAAGGAATAATCCCACAGTATCTTGTTTATTACTCATGATTGCAGAGGGAATGGCAGGAATGTGTATAGTAGTGTCCCTATCCATTTGATTAAGAAGGTGTCTGCTATAGATTGGTGACCATGACCTGCTCTGGAGCAAAACCAATTGCACTTGCAATTCGTTCTTGTTGCGAATAGGTCTATTGATAGTGTGCCCCAATGTTGAAAAATATCACATAGGACTGTGTCAGTAATCTCCCATTCATGCTCCCTCAAATTTCTTGTTCAGCCTGTTTGCTGTTGTGTCCATGCATCCTGGGAAGTATGCAATGGATATGTCTACACCATGGTTTATGTACCAATTCTAGAGTTTTATGGCCTCAGTGAAAAGTGAGTGAGAGTGGTCACCTCCTTTCCTGTTTATGTAAAGCATGCATGCTACATTGTCCATCAGGATTTGGACTGATTTGTGTTTTAGTTGTGCCAGGAAATGAACTCATGCTTTGTGTACCGCACTCAATTCGAATAAATTCATGTGTAGTTGGGTTTCTGGTGGAGTCCATTGACCTGGACAGTGAGACCCTGCATGTGTGCCCCTCAGCCTATCAATGAGGCATCTGCAGTAATTATGATTGATGGTACCCGGTTTTGTAATGGTATGACTCTGTATAAGTTGTGTAGGGTCATCTACAAGTCCAGGCAGTCCTTGATTATCAGGGGTACTATCAGTTGTTTGTTCATTCTGTGCCTGCTTGGATTGAAGACTAAATGCAGCCATCCTTGGAGGCCTCTCATATGCAGTCTGGCGTAATGGCTACTATTGGGCCCAAGAGCTGAAGCACGTGCAGGCTATAATATGAGGCTGGTTTTGATTTTTAGGATAAAAATCCTAAAGGTTTGATATTGTTTGGAATCTTTGAGCTGGTAGAGTTGCTGTTGCCATGGTTGAGTCATGTTGTGCTCTTATGAATTCTAGGGCTTGTGTTGGTACCATGAGTGATTTCTGAAAGTTTATCTGTAGGCATAGTTCTTGGAAAATATATCTGGTTCTCTGTGTATTGCATTCTGCCTCCACTTAAGTGGGGCTTCAGAGAAGGCAGTCATCTAGGTATGGAAAGATTATCACACGTAAGCATCATAGGTGTGCTGTGATCACCAAAAGTACTTTGGAAACACCAAACACCACCTCCCCCTACCCCGGTTCTTCTTCTGTGTAAAAAAATAATGGGACTACAACCCCTTGCCCCTGTACTGAGGTGGAACCTTTTCTATTGCTTCCAGCTGCAGTAAATGGAGCACTTTCTGCTGCAGCAGGTGCTCATGGGAGGAGTCCCTGAACAGGGACGCAGAGGATGGAAGGGTGGGTGGGATGGATGTGAAGCAGTAGAGTAGCCCATGTGAATGATTTCTAGGGCCCATCTATCTGTGGTAATTGCTGCCCACTTGGTGAAAAGGGAGCACAATTGATATCCAAAAATGGTTGATGTTCCTCCATGTGAGGTGCATCTCAGACCCTCAACTGAACCCTAACCATGATTATTTGGGCTGAGTTGGTTGAGAGAAGGTAGTGTGGTTTGACAGTTGCCTACTTTTCTATTGCCTTTGCTTTTCCCATATAATTATTGTAAGATCTTTGTTGATGATTGGAACAGAGGTCCCTCCTCTGGTGAGGTTGGTATCTTCTGCATTTGAAGGATGGCATATATATGCTCAAGGTTCTGAGGGCTGTCCTGGGGTCCTTCATGGAGTGCAGGGTCTCCTCTGTCTTTTCTGAGAATAGTTTGATCTTATTGAAGGTAAGTCTTCCACTTCTGTTTGTAAATTTCTTGAGATGCTAGACAATTGGAACAAGGATTCGTGGCGCATAATAATGACAGAGACTATCTTGATTGCTGCCGTATCAGCTATGTTGAGAGCTGCCTGCAGAGCTGTTCATGTGATCAGCTGACCCTCATCTCCTATAGATTTCATTTGTGTCTGCTTTTCTTCAGGTAAGTACTCTTTGAGTTAATTTACCATAATTGTCATGATCATATTTGGCTAGTAAGGTTATAATTGGCCATTTGAAATTGCAAGGTTGCTGAGGAGTATACCTTGCGTTCAACAGGTCTAAGCATTTATTGTCTTTATCGCCTGGAGTGGGTTCGGGCTGTGATTGTTTACTTCTGGGATGTGCTGCATCTACCACCTAGGAATTGGGAGGAGGGTGAGTGAATAAGAACTCCATACCCTTTGATGAAATGTAATATTTCCTATCGGCCCTCTTAAAGGTTGATTCATGCTGGTGTTTGCCAGGTGGTATCGGCAGGTTGAATTATTGCGTCATTGATTGGTAGGGCTATTTTCATATTGGCTGTTGCATGTAATATCTGGAGTATCTTGGAGTATATTGGGTCTCTTCAACCTCCTATGGAAGTATGTCCTGAGTTATTGCTACCCGTTTGAAGAATTCTTGAAATTGTTTGAAATGATCAGCCATAGTCAGTGATGGAGGCATTAGTGCCTCATCTGGCAACAAGGATGAATTACGGGTAGGAATCCTGAAAACCATCTTCTGATTCTTCAAGGACATCATCCTGTGTAGGTGATGGTGGAACAGACTTTTCTAAGGCTGTGGCTGATGTTGAAGGCATGGCCTGTTGAACGCTAAGGGATGTGCCTGGAACCCCTGAAATGCCATGTGAGTGGGGAGATTTCTGAGAGAGCAGTTTAATCTGTTCAATCCATTCCCTCTTAGCGCTTTCAGTCTGAGCTCATGATTTTAGTGAGGTCATAGATTCCACTTTGTCTAGGGAAGACTGATGTGCAGAGAAGTTTTCCTCATGTGAGCCTTCTTCACTGTCTCTAGACAGTAGAGTGGGAATGGGTGACACAAATGACTATGATGCCTGCATATAGGATGATCTGTCAGTGCTGTAGAGAGGGGAGTGAGAAGGAGCTGTGTCTTTATGTGTACAGTGCTGAGAGTGCTTTGCTGGTGCCGGTGACACTGAGACTGACTGCTCTATCGGCACAGTTGTTTGTACCATCGGTTGTATCTTCTTTCTCACCGGTGCCGGTGATGGTACCGATGGTGCTGCTGAGGGCAGCAGCATGAATGATGGTGCGGTAATTTGGCAGCAATTTGTCAATGATGCTGTAGCCAGCATAGGTTCTTCGCTTGGTGCTGATGCATTCTTAATGCCGATGGTGCCATCAGTGTAGGCACTGTAGCTAAACCACCCCTTGCGGTAGATGGTACAGGAGATAGGGACCTGGCTGGAGACTGCTTTAGTGTTGGTGCATCTCTAACAGGTGAGGTCGTGGCTCTTTTCCTTTTCCATTGGAAGTTTGAGCCCTAGTGTTGTCTTTTTTCCAGGCTTGGACTCAGAGGTGGGCTGTAGGGACATCTCTTGGAGAATAAGCTTGAGACAGAGATCTCTGTCTCACCAAGTTCACGCTTTAAGCTTATTGCAGTACATGCACTTGGCACTTATCCCTCTCACAGGCACCTTACATAGAAAATGTACTTATCTGATAGCAGGATTGCCTCCCTGCAGGATTTGCATCTCTTAAATCCAGGCATTTTTTAATTTTAGGGAAGATGATACCCTCTTCTGAATAATTGAAATTAGCTACCCTAAAATCAAATTTTTATTTATTTATTTAACTACGTAACTTAGCTAACTTAACTAATTTGTTCTATGATTAAAAGCTATGACTAAGATATGCCTAAACTAACTAATTTTTTCTTTTATCCTAAGGGGAAAGGAGTGATGTGGCACTCTGTCGCAGACTGGAGATGGTTGAGAAGGAACTGAGGGGGTCAGGCCATGTGAGCAGCAGTTACGGCACCAACAGCACCATGCAACACTTTCCGTGCAGCGCTGTCCCGTGGGGGGAGCGGGGCCCAGGGCCAACTGGCCTAGGCAGGGCCCTGACCCTCCATGCTGGAGGGGAGTCAGGCCGCTACACCCCCGCCCCCCCAGGGAGCCAGCCCAGGCGGGGAGGCTGAGGTCGCTGGCTCCAGCCCTGGCCCTGGAAATGGGGGCTGCCGGTGGGGCGAGCCGGCCGCAGCCAGGACCCCAGGCTGCTGCGGCTGGTGCCCCAGCCGGGGACCTGAGTCTGCCGCCGGGAGCCTGTTCCGGCCTAGGACACCCCACTGGGGAGGGCTGGCCCTGGCTGTATGGGGCAGGCCGGCCCAGAGGCAGGCCCCGGCCACCTGCTCCACCCCTGGGCCTGCCTGCTCCGCTCCTTCAGAGGCCGGGCTTAGTGCTCCTTGCCCGCCCTGCTGCCTTCGAAGGTAGTGGGGGGCAAGGAAAGAGTTTGGCCATGGGGGGGCCGTGGTGCAGGCCCCTCACTGCCCCACTGGGAATGGAACAGCGCACGGCCCGCGTAACCGCAGGGCCCGGGGCGATCACCCTGTTTGCACCCCCCAGGGACAGGCCTGTTTCCGTGCACGTGTGGCCCATACAGCAACTGCTCTGATCAATGACTCCAGGACATACTGACACCTGAAGTGGTGCTCCCACAGGGACATCATTTGAAGAAGAGTCCATTTTCTAATTGTGTTAAGGTAACACCATTGAAAAGTCCATTAAGCACCAAGCTAACATATTTGAAGTTGTCTTGAAAAGGTCTACAAATGTAGGTTTACCTTTCAATCATGTTAAACCAGCTCAATTGAAGTAACACAAACAAGACACTCACATCTCTTGTCTGTCAGGACATGCAGAGGGACTAAGCTAAAATGAGCAATATAGAGAGCTAAAGCATCCTGCATGCTATCTCTACCAGCCTACGTGGAGGACTCCAGAGTGACAGCTGCTGAGCCCATCTTGAATGCTGCTCATTCTTATCGCTCCTTCAAGCAAGGAGGCTGCCCAATTCCAGGGACAGTTTCTAGATAACTGGTTCAGGTTAACCTCACTAGCACTTCATTAGCAGCGGCCCCTAGCTGAGAGATGCTGAGAAATAAGAGATAGGGAGACAAGAGTCAGGAATCATTGATTCTTTGCTTGACCTTGTGAAGGAACTTTGACAGTAGGCCTCTGTGTGTGTGTGTGTGTGTGTGTGTGTGTGTGTGTGTGTGTTAGAGAGAGAGAGAAAGGGTGGGGAGTGAGGGATTCTGAGTACCATGAGAATGTGAGCTTGTAACCCCATCGACATCGCTTCCTGTCAGTCACTCCCCTGAGAATCCCTCATCACTGTGCTCCCTCCCCATTCCCCCTCCTCAGATATTCCCCAAGACTCTTCCTGGATCAAATCAACCCTATAGCTAGACCCCTCCAGCTGCCCTCATCTCCCACCAGGGACTATACTCCCCCCACCGGCTCAGCTCTCTCGTACCAGAGAATGGATTTCAATAGTGAAGAAACTGCTGCTAAGCACAGGGCTCAGCCAGCTCTTCTCTAGAGCTCATTAAGCACCCCACCTGTATGCCTCTGTTCCCACTCTGCACTCAGGGGCTATTGCAGGGTTAGGCAGGGAAGCAGCTGAGATGGCACCAGAGAGCACCCTCTTGTCCCCACAACAGAGGAACAGAATGGCTCCTAATGCCAGGAGGCTGTAACTGCCTCCTCCCTGCCCAGGTTGTCAGTATGGAAAGCTGGGGTTGGGGATGGGGGGCAGAATGGGAGGCTGAGTGGTGCTGCATGAAGCAGTCTCAGGCGGCACTCTCTCTCTCTTTGCTACCTCTTTCTTCCAGATGAGGATAAAAGGTTGGTTTTGGGGGAAGCAAAGGGCAGGAAGAAGGAGGACTCTGATGATCCCCCTCAGCTGAAAGCTGGGGGAATATCTCCCTCACATTCCCTTAAAATAATACATGTAGTTTCATATTTTAGTAACAAAAAACCAGTTAACACCAAAATGACACCTGTACCCCCAACCATACTTCCTTACCTACATAGGTTCAGCGAACAGCTCTCTTCCAATCTCTTCTCCTGCGTCAGGAGCACCTGTCAAACCTCAGTTGTAATAAAATATAGGCCTAGGGCTAAATGGGATGCTGCATCCTGTAGGACTTCCTTATTATGGTACGGTGAGGATTTATTATAGAGGAAGAGCTGGCAGCAATGCCTACTACAGATAAGGTTGTCTAAGGCTTTTTGTTATAAGACCATGTTTTCAGTTATCTGTAATTTTAATTAACTTTAATCATTTGAGCTGAAGTTTCCCTAGCCAGGTCTGTGATTCAGGCTGATTTTTTTGAGAGAACAAGGTGAAAGAGAGAGAAAGGAAAGCGGGGAAGTTTCAATAGAAATGGTTCAGCTATTTCCAAAAACAAAGGTTATGGGAAAATACAGTGCTTTGTCAATGCTAAATAATTTTTGCAACTGTTTTGAAAAGCTCTAGTGCTTCTATGCTTTAGATCAAGGACTTGAAAGTTTGTGGTGGCGGTCGTGGGAATGTTCTGGGAAATACCATCCTTGTGAAAATCCACTCAAAACTGGCTGTGCTAAAGATTTTGGAAAATGGCTGTTTACTCAAGCTGGTGGAGTTTTCTTAGAGGCTGGTATCTGAAGTCTCCAAACATTCCCTGTACACTGATCAGCTCTAAGCAGGACTTTTCAAGCAATTACTCTTTCCCAGGGCTGGAGGCCACAGAACTGAGAGCAGGAAATCTTTCTGTCCTGTCTTCTCAGTGCTCCTGAGCAGGCACTCTGCCCAGGCGACATGAAGAAAAAGGAAGAAGCAAGTTGATTTTAATGCAGAGGGATCCAGAGCAGGTAACCTATTGAGGATACTAGAATGGCCAGGCCTATGGCTGCCCAGAACTAAAGGTTCACCCCTTTATCCCATGGAGAGAAACCACTGAACCTATGTCACAGCTGAAGTATTTGGGGCAACAAATGAAAAAAACCAACAGGGTGGGAGTGACGGTCAAAGGTTAAAAATCAGGGAAACAGAAGGCGATACTGAGCAGAGAACCCCTGACAGCACTCATTGCTCCTCAAAGGTGTCAAAGAAGTCAGTGGACACTGGCCAGGGGAACTCTGCTTGGAGGCATGACTTAACAAGGAACTGGAAATAAGTTCCATACTTGCAGAGCATCCCCCTATACGGCTTCCTCCTCCTGGTGTGATAAATGGTCATGTTGGCCAGCACCAGGAGGAGGTTCAGGAGGAGGTTTCATGACTTTGTAAAGCCATGCATGGTAGTGTGCATAAATGAAAAGATGTGGGGAAAAGTGAAGCCTGATACTCTACAAATATGTACCAGTGTCTCCCTCTCTGTCAGAAAGGACAGCTGTAAAAGGGGTCCATGAAATGTGCCACATACATGTGCATGCTCACCATGCCAACTAATATTTCTGGTGGGCCATGGAACCAGAGTGCAGTACAGACTGGCCCACCAAGATTCCCTGCCTTCCACAGATGGAAGCAGGTCTTGCCACTTGCAGCTGGACTGGAATACAAGGACAAAGAAATGGATGATCCAAAGGATGAGAATGTACAAATATTTGGGGGGTATGATCCAGAGACAGACTGGCTGGCTGGCTTTTAGCTGGCACAGGTGGCATATGAGAGGTGAGTGGGAAGACTCCTGGAGCTGGGGCCTGGGAGGTGACTGTGGCGCATCCTCCTGCAGGACCCAGTTGAGAAAACTGAGAGAAGCAGAGAAAAAGGATACTTTCAATTACTGGAACACATGACAGGGAACGGTTTCCCACAGCATTCTCGTTGGCAAGTTAAGGAAGTATGGGTTGGACGAGTGGACCGTAAGGTGGATCGAAAACTGGTTAGATCAACGGGCTCAGCGGGTAGGAATCAATGGCTCGATGTCTGGTTGGCAACCGGTAACGAGTGGAGTGCCCCAGGGGTCGGTCCTGGGGCCGGTTCTATTCAACATCTTCATTAATGATCATGATGATGGAATAGACTGCGTGCTTAGTAAGTTTGCGGATGACACCAAGTTGGGGGGAGTGGTAGATACTCTGGAGGGCAGGGACAGGATCCAGAGAGACTTGGACAAATTGGAACACTGGGCCGAAAGAAACCTCATGAGGTTCAACAAAGACAAGTGCAAAGTCCTGCACTTAGGACGGAAAAATCCCATGCACTGCTACAGGCTGGGGACCGATCAGCTAAGTAGCAGCGCTGTAGAAAAGGACCTGGGCGTTATGGTGGACGGGAAGATGAATATGAGCCAACAGTGTGCCCTTGTTGCCAAAAAGGCCAATGGCATATTAGGCTGCATCAGTAGGAGTATTGCCAGCAGATCAAGGGATGTGATAATTCCCCTCTATTCGACACTGGTCAGGCCGCATCTGGAGTATTGTGTCCAGTTTTGGGCTCCCCACTACAGAAAGGATGTGGACAAATTAGAAAGAGTCCAGCGGAGGGCAACAAAAATGATTAGGGGGCTGGGGCAGATGACTTATGAGGAGAGACTGAAGGAACTAGGCTTATTTAGTCTACAGAAGAGAAGACTGAGGGGAGATTTGATAGCAACCTTCAACTACTTGACGGGTTGCTCCAAAGAGGAGGGAGCTAGGCTGTTCTCGAGGGTAACAGAGGACAGAACAAGGAGCAATGGTTTCAAATTACAGCTGGGGAGGTCAAGGTTGGATATTAGGAAAAACTTTCTCACTAGGAGGGTGGTGAAGCATTGGAATGGGCTATCTAGGGAGGTGGTAGAATCTCCATCTTTGGAGATTTTTAAGGCTCGGTTAGACAAAACCCTGGCTGGGATAATTTAGGGGGAGTGGTCCTGCTTTTTAGCAGGGGGTTGGACTAGATGACCTCGTGAGGTCCCTTCCAACCCTATTATTCTATGATTCTATGATTCTATGCACAGTCGACAGCCCCATGCTCAGGTCAAGCACTCAGTCCCCCTGACCGTAGTCCAGGAGGTCTCCAATTCTGGTGGTACCAGCCAGGTGCACTAAGGGGGACTCCACCATCTTCACACTCAAGGGTGAATTGTGTAGCAGGGGTTCTGTTAGTAGATGGTCCTCTTTGGTGGCTGCTGCAGAGCTAGTAATTGAGACTAGCTTCCATTTCCTGAAGATGTCCTGGTAAAAGACTGGCCACTCAGAGAGGTCTTGGGGGAGACCTCTCAGTTGGAGAGAAAAAAGCTGCTGGTCATAGTGGAGCCCTCAGAGTGTTGGAGAAAGTCGTGCACAAGTATACCCCTATAACTGCAGTGTAAAGGAGTGTCTACAAGGCTGAAGGTGGAAGGCATTGACCTGGCTGTGGATATAGACCAGGACTCATCTCCCCATCACCCTTGTTTCCCAAAACAGGAGGCTCAAGACACCTGCAAAGACCCAGTGCAGCCCAATTCAAAAAAATTTCAGAATCTCCTTCTGGAGACGGGCCGAGGGGCCGGGGGTGGACTCAGTGTGTTGAATCAGTGCTAGGGCATGGACAGGACCAGCTGGTTGATCACAAGTGCCTTCCCCTGAGCAGAAAGGCATTGGAGTAACTCCCTGTATCACTACAGTAAAACACCCTGGCCTCTAGATTGACCCAGCTCTTCAGTGGGAAGGGATCAGTGGCAAAAAGGTAGACACCTAGGTACAGCAGGGAACCTACGACCCACTGGATGGCACATAGCTTAGATGGGAGGGAGCCTGCCTATCACCTATCCCCAGCCATCAGGCCAGAGCTCTTGACCTAGCTGACCCAGGCCGAGGAAGTCATCAAGCTTGGCAAGCTTCCACTTATGTGATATCTCCCATGTCCTGGACTCTGAGAAGCACATTGTTATCATATGCCCACAGAACCATGCACCCAAAGACTGGCTCTCAAAGCACCAACCCTATCATCTTTTTGCAGAGGAAAGGTTTGATAGTGCTGGTGTACAACCGGCTGAACAGTGGGCAACCATGATGTGCCCCTTGACCAAAAGTGATGGATTCTGCCAAGGCCTTGTTGAGCTTGACCAGACACTCCGCAGAGGTGTACAGCACTGGAGAAACCCCATGAAGTGGGACCCAAAGTGAAGCCCCCACAGAGTGCCCATGAGGTACCCATGATCCACCTTGCCAAATGTCTTTTCCTGGCCTTGGGACAAGAGTTGAATGACAGACCATCCCTTACTCTAAACGGATTAATTCTCGGACCAGAAAGAGGTTGTTGAAAATGGTCCAACCTGGGACAGTGTAAATTGGGAGAAAAGGGGTGGATCACATCTGCCAGCACAACTCCAGCCTCAGCGAGCTGGCTTTCACTATCACTTTGTAGTCTGTGCTGAGGAGCAAAACTGAGCACCGGTTCCTTAGGTTGTGGTGGTCCCCCTCCACACAGACCTGGAGGTGCAGCAGGCATCCCAGCAAGATTTGTCAGTCTCTCACACCTCAGAATGCACGTCTGAGGAGAAGAGGTGGCCACCATGCCTTGAGAGCATGGTGAGGTGGCAGAAGTACACCCTGCCTCCCTATTTCCAGCTGTCAGAGATAGCTGATCAGTGTGAATCTTCTGCAGGAAGATCAGAGAACCCCTTGCCTGAAGGAAAGTGAATACTTGGTACCCAAGGAGACTCACCCTGTAGCATCTGAAGGTGGTAGGCCTCATAGGGGGTTGAGGATCATGATGGCCATGAATGCCACCTGCCCCCACACAGTCACACAGCAACTTATGATTGATCACAAAGGGAACCACTGATTCACAGAAGCTGCAGTCCACTGATCGGTGTGGCATCAGGTTTCCTGTTTGCCTTGCCTTCCTCCATCAAGGCCATCACAGTTTGGAGGACAGAGTTAAAATCTTCCCATTGCTAGAGAATGAGCTGCACTTTCCCCTTGAGCCATGTATCTATTCCAGGAACCAGCACAGCTCACTTTGCAGCATGGCAGGTTCCAAGAGCTTCATTGACTCCACTGAGCCTACAGACTCCTGGTTGTTCTCCAGCTGGGTCCCATCAGGGGCTCTGCAGCCTTCAAGCTGGGGCATGCGTGCTCTTCCTTGAATGGTGGTGGAGACTGAGTCCTGGCACATCACTGCCTGCACCATGTTGTCTGCCTCAGTCCCTAGCCAGGAGTGAGCAGTGCAGAGAATACAGCAGCTCCAGTGAAGTGAGGAAGGGGAACATGAATGCAGCCTCCCAATGGTTGTCCCCTGAGAAAGCGAAGATGACAGCCTCATAGGCAGCAAAAGCATGGAAAAGGAGAGGTCAGGAGTGGCACGGGGGCCCCCGGGCACCACCTCACCACATGAAAGGTTTGGTTGGGCCCAGGCGGGTATGTGCGTGTGGGATGGAAGGTCTCTATGACACGAGACTCAGCCACCACGATGGGTCTGACACTTGCAGCCTCAACATCAGATCTGATACAGTCTGGTTCAACCCCCCAACTGCTCAGAGAACAGCTCCCTGCTGTAGGAGGGTGTGTCCTTGGAAGCTTTAAGCCCAGCTGCTTGGCACCGCCATCAGCTCAGGGGCTTGGCAGCCACATGCTGAGAGCCATGCTCAGCCAGGCAGATGGAAAGGAGAAGGAGTGCCCCAAGAACTAGAGCACAGGCAGGGTCCCAGGCAGGAGGCTGGGGAACTATGGGAGAAGTTGGAATGGGCACCCTGATGGAGGTGGTGCACAGACTGAGGCTGGCTGGCAAAAGGTCATCCTCTCCTCAGCTACAGAGGTTAGACCAGGCCTTGATCTCCTCCGAGATGACTGAGATGCAGCCAGGGGTAGATGGATGACAGAGAGGTGGTGATGGCGGGGCTTCCTTCAAAGCCACCTCCATGAAAGGACTCTGGGGCGGGGGGGTGTAGCATCACCCCCTTCTGTTGCGAGAGCCTCCTTGGCCAGCTCCACCTGTGGGGGGAGGGAGGGGGTGCCAAAGTAGGACCAATGGCTTCTGGACATCTCACAGGAAGCCTCCTCTCCCTAGCTGAGGTAGGGAAGTGCTGGGCGCACAACTTGTACTTACTCACCTTTACTAGTACCCAGTCCTCTAGGGTGGTGTCATTGTAGGGCTAGCCAGCAGGGGCAGGCCCAGGGTGCCAGGACAATGGGATCGAGGCTTAGAGAGGCAGGGATGGGGTGGTCTTCCTGTGATGGGCTTTGGTATGTCAAAGCAACCTTCTCCTCCCTGCATCCCACCTCATGGCTTTTAGCAGCAATGGAGTGCATCCACTCGTTCGGATGTGATGGGGGCACCAGCCCTGTGCCCAAGAGGAATGGTCTGGTGGCGGTGGAAGAGGATGTGGAACTGGGTGGTACATTTTTGTGGTGGCAGGGCTTGCACTCTCATGAGTATTGGGGGCATCTGCTGTCTGCCCTTGCCAGCCTGATGGACAGTCTCTCCGGACATAGCCCGATGTTCAGCAGGTGTAGCACTTAGCTTTCCCCGCTGAGTAGTGGATGTGCTATAGAGTGCCCTGATAGAGAACTAGGAAAGATCCCTTCAGCTCACCCCTGACTCCCACAATGCACCAATGCCCACTACTGGGCGGTGACTTGCTGGCAGAACGAGAGGATGTAATGGAGGTTGGGGTCCTTATAGTCCAAAAGAGAGAGGACTCATTGTGGACTCCAGTTTCCTCAAGATGGAGAAGGGGAGCAGCACTGGGGAGAAAATGTGGGACAGAGGTTAGAGCTACTGCTCCTGCCCACTGAAATATTTTTCCCCACCACCTCTTAGCGGTGGCTTTCAGTGCCAGGAAGAATACAATCTTCCTGTATATCTTGTAGGCCACCACTATGGCCAAGAGCCCCACCAGCGATGGGATATGAGGCAACAGTGTGCTCTTGTTGCCAAAAAGGCCAATGGCATATTGGGCTGCATCAGTAGGAGTGTTGCCAGCAGATCGAGAGATGTGATTATTCTCCTCTATTTGGCACTGGTGAGGCCACATCTGGAATGGTGTGTCCAGTTTTGGGCTCCCCACTACAGAAAGGATGTTGACAAATTAAAAAGAGTCCAGCAGAGGGCAACAAAAATTATTAGAAGGCTGGGGTACATGACTTACAAGGAGAGAATGAAGGATCTAGGCCTATATAGTCTGCAGAAGAGGAGACTGAGGGGGGATTCAATGGCAACCTTCAACGACTTGAAGGGGTGCTCCAAAGAGGAGGGAGCTAGGCTGTTCTCAGTAGTAACAGAGGATAGAACAAGGAGCAATGGTTTCAAGTTGCAGCTGGGGAGGTCAAGATTGGATATTAGGAAAAGCTTTCTTACTAGGAGGGTGGTGAAGCATTGGAATGAGTTTCCTAGGGAGGTGGTGAAATCTCCATCTTTGGAAACATTTAAGGCCCGGTTAGACAAAACCTTGGCTGGGATGATTTAGTGGGAGTGGTCCTGCTTTTCGCAGGTGGTTGGACTATATGACCTTATGAGGTCCCTTCCAACCCTAAGATTCTCTCTTTCTCTTGAGCAGTAACAGCTCAACCTCATCATTTATATGTATAGTTGGGATTCTGTTTTCAAATGTACATTACTTTTTATTTATCAACACTGAATTTCATCCTCCATTTTGTTGCCCAGGCACCTAGTTTTGTAAGATCCCTTTGTAAACCAAAAAACCCAGAAGGATGTAGATAAAGTGCTTCATGGAAGGCTTGAGTAGTCAACTTTGTGTGATAATCTAATAAAATGGTCATGAAACACTTTTCAGTTTTTACTATGGTGCTATACAGCCTCCCTTTGCCCCCCCCCCACTCTCTCACCCCATTAGCCCTCACACACCCCGTGTA
>VOCT01087444.1:0-16434 GCA_007922175.1 Pelusios castaneus | reverse complement strand
AGAGTTTGTTGGCTTGCTCCAGTGCGGGGCGGGGCCGCCCCGTCACAGATGGAAACAGAATTAGCATGCTGAATGGAGAACCAAGCTCCAAGGCAGGAGTCACACTGAACTCTGGGATTGGCGAAGCAGGGAAGCACTGCATGAGGGGGATCTCTGAGACAAATGAACTCATGCCTGCACACACCCAGCTCAGCAGGTATCAGACCAATTCTAGTCAATAGATCTTTAATTGATATCCAACATACTGAATCTGCCTGATTGCATTGTGAGCTCCCTCAGAGGAATGCCACCATAGCCAGGAATGATCAGCTGCTATTGTCCACCTAAACAAAACAACTCTGGTATACTCCCTTAAATCATTATTTACCCCAAAACAACCCTAGTGTTCTGCCTTGAACCATTGTGTCTTCCCTACAAAAATCCCTACCCATGTTCTGAATCTGAATTAGTTCTGATGCCTGATCTCTTCTGAATTAGTTCTGATGCCTGATCTGTTCTGAAACTATTCTGATTCCGTCATCTATTCTGATGCCTGGATCCAGAAGTTGCATCAGTTCCACTGGGATTTCACCTTTTTCTTACTGATCTTGGTGTGGATTCTGCCTGTCTCCAGCACTCCAAACCCTAAGCTGAACAGCCTGGTTCCTGGGTACCTTTGAGCTGCACTGAGTGGTAAGACATCCTCCCCCTTTTCTTTCTTTTTCCTCTTAGTCCAAATATAACTCTCTAAACCTGATCTTTGTAATCCACTTGGGCCAGATTTCCCCAATACTACAATTGAAACTGGGTAATATTGTAACTGTTTGATCATATCTCTCTCTTTGTATGGTTATTAATATTGTGACCTAGAGCCAGCAGCGGCCCAATCCAGACTGCCCCGGTCGATGTGGCCTGCCCCGGCAGCAGCCCAATGCGACCTGCCCCTCCAGAGCCAGTGGCAGCAGCCGGATCTGGCTTGCCCCAGCATCCCTGGGTCACCTGCAGTGGCGGGCTCCATCTGGCCCCAGGGATGGCAGCGGTAGCAGGCTCCATTCTTCCCCGGCCCCGGGGATGCCAGTGGTGATGGGTTCCATCCTGCCCCAGCCCCAGGGATGCTGGTGACAGTAGGATCTGGCCCCAGACGGATCCTGGAGCCACCGTCGGCAGCAGGATCGGGCCCTGGCCCCTGTGGCCACAGCTGTATCGGGCGGGGTGGGGATGGATTTTTGTAGCTGCCTCCCTATGTTGGGGCAGCTTAAAAATCCACTCATGTACACGGGGCTGATGTGGCTCCCGGCCGGGGTGATGGGGTTGGCAGGGCCACAGCAAGGCTTGCAGGGGCCCCAGTGAGACC
This sequence comes from Pelusios castaneus, assembly GCA_007922175.1. Taxonomy (NCBI): domain Eukaryota; kingdom Metazoa; phylum Chordata; order Testudines; family Pelomedusidae; genus Pelusios; species Pelusios castaneus. Next base: position 15,101 of record VOCT01087444.1, on the reverse strand, counting down.
TGTGGGGGGCCGGTGGGGTGGTGGGAGGGAGGGTCCCTCACAAGCAGCAGGGAGCTGTGGGGGGGGGGGACCCCATGGGGGGGAAGGAAGCCGCCATGGGGTGAGGGTCCACCAAGGGTGGCAGGGAGCCGCTGGGGAGAAAGGGAGAAGGGGGTGTCGCACCATACTCCCCTGCCCTGCCCTCCCACTGCCAAGGTTCCCCCTGCCCCACATAGCTACTCCTGTTCTCCCTTCCTCTCTCCTCTCTTACCACCTTTTCCCTGCTCCCCACATGGCTACCTCTGCCTTCTTTTCCCACCCCTGCCCTGCTCTGCTCTCCACACTGTCTCCTGCCACCTCATATAACGACCCCTGACCTCCCCTCCCCTCTCTTGACACCCCTGCCCTGCTACCCCTACCACCCCACATAGCAGCATTTCCCAACCAGTGTGCCATGGTTCATGAATATTCATGAGTTAATTTGAATATTCATGAGTTTTTAATGGTAGTGTGCCTCGAAACAATTTGAAGGTATCAAGGTGTGCCACAGCAGAGAAAAGGTTGGGAACCACTGATCAAGATAGTCTTTGGGTATATATAGTGTTATATTTTGAATGTTCTGTTATAGAAACAAATAGTCTCGTTGATTTGCAAAACTCTTTTGTTCTCCTGAGGTAGAAGAATAGTGCTCTGTACATGTCTAGTGTGTGCCAACTAGCCTCTGATTGATTTTTGTGGGGTTTGGGATAAAATGTTGGCAGGTATATGGCCAGATTGATATGGAAGGAGGATGATATCTTTGGTAAATTTCTTTGATGTGGTGTCATGGTGACACTGTCCTTGTGAAAAATAGTATAGGGGGTATGCCATAAGGGCCCCTATCTCACCTACTCTTCTCGCCAAGATAATAGCAACTAGAAACGCCATTTTCCTCAGCAGATGATGGCTAAGGGCTGGAAAGGGGAACGTGTGAGTATCCTTAATGCCATATTTAGGTCCCAGGCAGGTGAGGGTTTGTGTATTTCTGCATATAAATTTTGAAGGCCTGTCAAAAAGCATTTCATGATGGGGTGTCAAAAAATATATGAGGCTTGTCTGCTTTGATGGAATGTGCTAATGGCCGCCAGGTGTACCTTGATAGAACTCAGAGATAATTCTGCTGTTTTTAATTCTAGTTATTCAAGTACCAGTGGTAGGGGTGCCAAAATCATTGGTATGATTTTGGTATGACACCATATTGTAAATCTTTTTTGTTTTTGTGGATATGTTTTGTGAGTGTATGACTTCCTACCATTAAGCAGTACATTTTGGACCCCTCTTAAGCACCTTCTCTCTATTGGTTGGAACCAAGGAGCCTCCAGGCTGTCAGATGGAGCATGCCCAGATTGGGGTGAGTATTTCTGTCCTCGTTTTGTGATAAGAGGTGTCTCTCCATCAGAAGTCTTATTAGGCTGTGGATAGACATTTTCATTAGGTATGGGTACCATGGGTGTTTGAGCTATGCTGAAGCTATGAGAACAATCAAGGAATAATCCCACAGTATCTTGTTTATTACTCATGATTGCAGAGGGAATGGCAGGAATGTGTATAGTAGTGTCCCTATCCATTTGATTAAGAAGGTGTCTGCTATAGATTGGTGACCATGACCTGCTCTGGAGCAAAACCAATTGCACTTGCAATTCGTTCTTGTTGCGAATAGGTCTATTGATAGTGTGCCCCAATGTTGAAAAATATCACATAGGACTGTGTCAGTAATCTCCCATTCATGCTCCCTCAAATTTCTTGTTCAGCCTGTTTGCTGTTGTGTCCATGCATCCTGGGAAGTATGCAATGGATATGTCTACACCATGGTTTATGTACCAATTCTAGAGTTTTATGGCCTCAGTGAAAAGTGAGTGAGAGTGGTCACCTCCTTTCCTGTTTATGTAAAGCATGCATGCTACATTGTCCATCAGGATTTGGACTGATTTGTGTTTTAGTTGTGCCAGGAAATGAACTCATGCTTTGTGTACCGCACTCAATTCGAATAAATTCATGTGTAGTTGGGTTTCTGGTGGAGTCCATTGACCTGGACAGTGAGACCCTGCATGTGTGCCCCTCAGCCTATCAATGAGGCATCTGCAGTAATTATGATTGATGGTACCCGGTTTTGTAATGGTATGACTCTGTATAAGTTGTGTAGGGTCATCTACAAGTCCAGGCAGTCCTTGATTATCAGGGGTACTATCAGTTGTTTGTTCATTCTGTGCCTGCTTGGATTGAAGACTAAATGCAGCCATCCTTGGAGGCCTCTCATATGCAGTCTGGCGTAATGGCTACTATTGGGCCCAAGAGCTGAAGCACGTGCAGGCTATAATATGAGGCTGGTTTTGATTTTTAGGATAAAAATCCTAAAGGTTTGATATTGTTTGGAATCTTTGAGCTGGTAGAGTTGCTGTTGCCATGGTTGAGTCATGTTGTGCTCTTATGAATTCTAGGGCTTGTGTTGGTACCATGAGTGATTTCTGAAAGTTTATCTGTAGGCATAGTTCTTGGAAAATATATCTGGTTCTCTGTGTATTGCATTCTGCCTCCACTTAAGTGGGGCTTCAGAGAAGGCAGTCATCTAGGTATGGAAAGATTATCACACGTAAGCATCATAGGTGTGCTGTGATCACCAAAAGTACTTTGGAAACACCAAACACCACCTCCCCCTACCCCGGTTCTTCTTCTGTGTAAAAAAATAATGGGACTACAACCCCTTGCCCCTGTACTGAGGTGGAACCTTTTCTATTGCTTCCAGCTGCAGTAAATGGAGCACTTTCTGCTGCAGCAGGTGCTCATGGGAGGAGTCCCTGAACAGGGACGCAGAGGATGGAAGGGTGGGTGGGATGGATGTGAAGCAGTAGAGTAGCCCATGTGAATGATTTCTAGGGCCCATCTATCTGTGGTAATTGCTGCCCACTTGGTGAAAAGGGAGCACAATTGATATCCAAAAATGGTTGATGTTCCTCCATGTGAGGTGCATCTCAGACCCTCAACTGAACCCTAACCATGATTATTTGGGCTGAGTTGGTTGAGAGAAGGTAGTGTGGTTTGACAGTTGCCTACTTTTCTATTGCCTTTGCTTTTCCCATATAATTATTGTAAGATCTTTGTTGATGATTGGAACAGAGGTCCCTCCTCTGGTGAGGTTGGTATCTTCTGCATTTGAAGGATGGCATATATATGCTCAAGGTTCTGAGGGCTGTCCTGGGGTCCTTCATGGAGTGCAGGGTCTCCTCTGTCTTTTCTGAGAATAGTTTGATCTTATTGAAGGTAAGTCTTCCACTTCTGTTTGTAAATTTCTTGAGATGCTAGACAATTGGAACAAGGATTCGTGGCGCATAATAATGACAGAGACTATCTTGATTGCTGCCGTATCAGCTATGTTGAGAGCTGCCTGCAGAGCTGTTCATGTGATCAGCTGACCCTCATCTCCTATAGATTTCATTTGTGTCTGCTTTTCTTCAGGTAAGTACTCTTTGAGTTAATTTACCATAATTGTCATGATCATATTTGGCTAGTAAGGTTATAATTGGCCATTTGAAATTGCAAGGTTGCTGAGGAGTATACCTTGCGTTCAACAGGTCTAAGCATTTATTGTCTTTATCGCCTGGAGTGGGTTCGGGCTGTGATTGTTTACTTCTGGGATGTGCTGCATCTACCACCTAGGAATTGGGAGGAGGGTGAGTGAATAAGAACTCCATACCCTTTGATGAAATGTAATATTTCCTATCGGCCCTCTTAAAGGTTGATTCATGCTGGTGTTTGCCAGGTGGTATCGGCAGGTTGAATTATTGCGTCATTGATTGGTAGGGCTATTTTCATATTGGCTGTTGCATGTAATATCTGGAGTATCTTGGAGTATATTGGGTCTCTTCAACCTCCTATGGAAGTATGTCCTGAGTTATTGCTACCCGTTTGAAGAATTCTTGAAATTGTTTGAAATGATCAGCCATAGTCAGTGATGGAGGCATTAGTGCCTCATCTGGCAACAAGGATGAATTACGGGTAGGAATCCTGAAAACCATCTTCTGATTCTTCAAGGACATCATCCTGTGTAGGTGATGGTGGAACAGACTTTTCTAAGGCTGTGGCTGATGTTGAAGGCATGGCCTGTTGAACGCTAAGGGATGTGCCTGGAACCCCTGAAATGCCATGTGAGTGGGGAGATTTCTGAGAGAGCAGTTTAATCTGTTCAATCCATTCCCTCTTAGCGCTTTCAGTCTGAGCTCATGATTTTAGTGAGGTCATAGATTCCACTTTGTCTAGGGAAGACTGATGTGCAGAGAAGTTTTCCTCATGTGAGCCTTCTTCACTGTCTCTAGACAGTAGAGTGGGAATGGGTGACACAAATGACTATGATGCCTGCATATAGGATGATCTGTCAGTGCTGTAGAGAGGGGAGTGAGAAGGAGCTGTGTCTTTATGTGTACAGTGCTGAGAGTGCTTTGCTGGTGCCGGTGACACTGAGACTGACTGCTCTATCGGCACAGTTGTTTGTACCATCGGTTGTATCTTCTTTCTCACCGGTGCCGGTGATGGTACCGATGGTGCTGCTGAGGGCAGCAGCATGAATGATGGTGCGGTAATTTGGCAGCAATTTGTCAATGATGCTGTAGCCAGCATAGGTTCTTCGCTTGGTGCTGATGCATTCTTAATGCCGATGGTGCCATCAGTGTAGGCACTGTAGCTAAACCACCCCTTGCGGTAGATGGTACAGGAGATAGGGACCTGGCTGGAGACTGCTTTAGTGTTGGTGCATCTCTAACAGGTGAGGTCGTGGCTCTTTTCCTTTTCCATTGGAAGTTTGAGCCCTAGTGTTGTCTTTTTTCCAGGCTTGGACTCAGAGGTGGGCTGTAGGGACATCTCTTGGAGAATAAGCTTGAGACAGAGATCTCTGTCTCACCAAGTTCACGCTTTAAGCTTATTGCAGTACATGCACTTGGCACTTATCCCTCTCACAGGCACCTTACATAGAAAATGTACTTATCTGATAGCAGGATTGCCTCCCTGCAGGATTTGCATCTCTTAAATCCAGGCATTTTTTAATTTTAGGGAAGATGATACCCTCTTCTGAATAATTGAAATTAGCTACCCTAAAATCAAATTTTTATTTATTTATTTAACTACGTAACTTAGCTAACTTAACTAATTTGTTCTATGATTAAAAGCTATGACTAAGATATGCCTAAACTAACTAATTTTTTCTTTTATCCTAAGGGGAAAGGAGTGATGTGGCACTCTGTCGCAGACTGGAGATGGTTGAGAAGGAACTGAGGGGGTCAGGCCATGTGAGCAGCAGTTACGGCACCAACAGCACCATGCAACACTTTCCGTGCAGCGCTGTCCCGTGGGGGGAGCGGGGCCCAGGGCCAACTGGCCTAGGCAGGGCCCTGACCCTCCATGCTGGAGGGGAGTCAGGCCGCTACACCCCCGCCCCCCCAGGGAGCCAGCCCAGGCGGGGAGGCTGAGGTCGCTGGCTCCAGCCCTGGCCCTGGAAATGGGGGCTGCCGGTGGGGCGAGCCGGCCGCAGCCAGGACCCCAGGCTGCTGCGGCTGGTGCCCCAGCCGGGGACCTGAGTCTGCCGCCGGGAGCCTGTTCCGGCCTAGGACACCCCACTGGGGAGGGCTGGCCCTGGCTGTATGGGGCAGGCCGGCCCAGAGGCAGGCCCCGGCCACCTGCTCCACCCCTGGGCCTGCCTGCTCCGCTCCTTCAGAGGCCGGGCTTAGTGCTCCTTGCCCGCCCTGCTGCCTTCGAAGGTAGTGGGGGGCAAGGAAAGAGTTTGGCCATGGGGGGGGCCGTGGTGCAGGCCCCTCACTGCCCCACTGGGAATGGAACAGCGCACGGCCCGCGTAACCGCAGGGCCCGGGGCGATCACCCTGTTTGCACCCCCCAGGGACAGGCCTGTTTCCGTGCACGTGTGGCCCATACAGCAACTGCTCTGATCAATGACTCCAGGACATACTGACACCTGAAGTGGTGCTCCCACAGGGACATCATTTGAAGAAGAGTCCATTTTCTAATTGTGTTAAGGTAACACCATTGAAAAGTCCATTAAGCACCAAGCTAACATATTTGAAGTTGTCTTGAAAAGGTCTACAAATGTAGGTTTACCTTTCAATCATGTTAAACCAGCTCAATTGAAGTAACACAAACAAGACACTCACATCTCTTGTCTGTCAGGACATGCAGAGGGACTAAGCTAAAATGAGCAATATAGAGAGCTAAAGCATCCTGCATGCTATCTCTACCAGCCTACGTGGAGGACTCCAGAGTGACAGCTGCTGAGCCCATCTTGAATGCTGCTCATTCTTATCGCTCCTTCAAGCAAGGAGGCTGCCCAATTCCAGGGACAGTTTCTAGATAACTGGTTCAGGTTAACCTCACTAGCACTTCATTAGCAGCGGCCCCTAGCTGAGAGATGCTGAGAAATAAGAGATAGGGAGACAAGAGTCAGGAATCATTGATTCTTTGCTTGACCTTGTGAAGGAACTTTGACAGTAGGCCTCTGTGTGTGTGTGTGTGTGTGTGTGTGTGTGTGTGTGTGTGTTAGAGAGAGAGAGAAAGGGTGGGGAGTGAGGGATTCTGAGTACCATGAGAATGTGAGCTTGTAACCCCATCGACATCGCTTCCTGTCAGTCACTCCCCTGAGAATCCCTCATCACTGTGCTCCCTCCCCCTTCCCCCTCCTCAGATATTCCCCAAGACTCTTCCTGGATCAAATCAACCCTATAGCTAGACCCCTCCAGCTGCCCTCATCTCCCACCAGGGACTATACTCCCCCCACCGGCTCAGCTCTCTCGTACCAGAGAATGGATTTCAATAGTGAAGAAACTGCTGCTAAGCACAGGGCTCAGCCAGCTCTTCTCTAGAGCTCATTAAGCACCCCACCTGTATGCCTCTGTTCCCACTCTGCACTCAGGGGCTATTGCAGGGTTAGGCAGGGAAGCAGCTGAGATGGCACCAGAGAGCACCCTCTTGTCCCCACAACAGAGGAACAGAATGGCTCCTAATGCCAGGAGGCTGTAACTGCCTCCTCCCTGCCCAGGTTGTCAGTATGGAAAGCTGGGGTTGGGGATGGGGGGCAGAATGGGAGGCTGAGTGGTGCTGCATGAAGCAGTCTCAGGCGGCACTCTCTCTCTCTTTGCTACCTCTTTCTTCCAGATGAGGATAAAAGGTTGGTTTTGGGGGAAGCAAAGGGCAGGAAGAAGGAGGACTCTGATGATCCCCCTCAGCTGAAAGCTGGGGGAATATCTCCCTCACATTCCCTTAAAATAATACATGTAGTTTCATATTTTAGTAACAAAAAACCAGTTAACACCAAAATGACACCTGTACCCCCAACCATACTTCCTTACCTACATAGGTTCAGCGAACAGCTCTCTTCCAATCTCTTCTCCTGCGTCAGGAGCACCTGTCAAACCTCAGTTGTAATAAAATATAGGCCTAGGGCTAAATGGGATGCTGCATCCTGTAGGACTTCCTTATTATGGTACGGTGAGGATTTATTATAGAGGAAGAGCTGGCAGCAATGCCTACTACAGATAAGGTTGTCTAAGGCTTTTTGTTATAAGACCATGTTTTCAGTTATCTGTAATTTTAATTAACTTTAATCATTTGAGCTGAAGTTTCCCTAGCCAGGTCTGTGATTCAGGCTGATTTTTTTGAGAGAACAAGGTGAAAGAGAGAGAAAGGAAAGCGGGGAAGTTTCAATAGAAATGGTTCAGCTATTTCCAAAAACAAAGGTTATGGGAAAATACAGTGCTTTGTCAATGCTAAATAATTTTTGCAACTGTTTTGAAAAGCTCTAGTGCTTCTATGCTTTAGATCAAGGACTTGAAAGTTTGTGGTGGCGGTCGTGGGAATGTTCTGGGAAATACCATCCTTGTGAAAATCCACTCAAAACTGGCTGTGCTAAAGATTTTGGAAAATGGCTGTTTACTCAAGCTGGTGGAGTTTTCTTAGAGGCTGGTATCTGAAGTCTCCAAACATTCCCTGTACACTGATCAGCTCTAAGCAGGACTTTTCAAGCAATTACTCTTTCCCAGGGCTGGAGGCCACAGAACTGAGAGCAGGAAATCTTTCTGTCCTGTCTTCTCAGTGCTCCTGAGCAGGCACTCTGCCCAGGCGACATGAAGAAAAAGGAAGAAGCAAGTTGATTTTAATGCAGAGGGATCCAGAGCAGGTAACCTATTGAGGATACTAGAATGGCCAGGCCTATGGCTGCCCAGAACTAAAGGTTCACCCCTTTATCCCATGGAGAGAAACCACTGAACCTATGTCACAGCTGAAGTATTTGGGGCAACAAATGAAAAAAACCAACAGGGTGGGAGTGACGGTCAAAGGTTAAAAATCAGGGAAACAGAAGGCGATACTGAGCAGAGAACCCCTGACAGCACTCATTGCTCCTCAAAGGTGTCAAAGAAGTCAGTGGACACTGGCCAGGGGAACTCTGCTTGGAGGCATGACTTAACAAGGAACTGGAAATAAGTTCCATACTTGCAGAGCATCCCCCTATACGGCTTCCTCCTCCTGGTGTGATAAATGGTCATGTTGGCCAGCACCAGGAGGAGGTTCAGGAGGAGGTTTCATGACTTTGTAAAGCCATGCATGGTAGTGTGCATAAATGAAAAGATGTGGGGAAAAGTGAAGCCTGATACTCTACAAATATGTACCAGTGTCTCCCTCTCTGTCAGAAAGGACAGCTGTAAAAGGGGTCCATGAAATGTGCCACATACATGTGCATGCTCACCATGCCAACTAATATTTCTGGTGGGCCATGGAACCAGAGTGCAGTACAGACTGGCCCACCAAGATTCCCTGCCTTCCACAGATGGAAGCAGGTCTTGCCACTTGCAGCTGGACTGGAATACAAGGACAAAGAAATGGATGATCCAAAGGATGAGAATGTACAAATATTTGGGGGGTATGATCCAGAGACAGACTGGCTGGCTGGCTTTTAGCTGGCACAGGTGGCATATGAGAGGTGAGTGGGAAGACTCCTGGAGCTGGGGCCTGGGAGGTGACTGTGGCGCATCCTCCTGCAGGACCCAGTTGAGAAAACTGAGAGAAGCAGAGAAAAAGGATACTTTCAATTACTGGAACACATGACAGGGAACGGTTTCCCACAGCATTCTCGTTGGCAAGTTAAGGAAGTATGGGTTGGACGAGTGGACCGTAAGGTGGATCGAAAACTGGTTAGATCAACGGGCTCAGCGGGTAGGAATCAATGGCTCGATGTCTGGTTGGCAACCGGTAACGAGTGGAGTGCCCCAGGGGTCGGTCCTGGGGCCGGTTCTATTCAACATCTTCATTAATGATCATGATGATGGAATAGACTGCGTGCTTAGTAAGTTTGCGGATGACACCAAGTTGGGGGGAGTGGTAGATACTCTGGAGGGCAGGGACAGGATCCAGAGAGACTTGGACAAATTGGAACACTGGGCCGAAAGAAACCTCATGAGGTTCAACAAAGACAAGTGCAAAGTCCTGCACTTAGGACGGAAAAATCCCATGCACTGCTACAGGCTGGGGACCGATCAGCTAAGTAGCAGCGCTGTAGAAAAGGACCTGGGCGTTATGGTGGACGGGAAGATGAATATGAGCCAACAGTGTGCCCTTGTTGCCAAAAAGGCCAATGGCATATTAGGCTGCATCAGTAGGAGTATTGCCAGCAGATCAAGGGATGTGATAATTCCCCTCTATTCGACACTGGTCAGGCCGCATCTGGAGTATTGTGTCCAGTTTTGGGCTCCCCACTACAGAAAGGATGTGGACAAATTAGAAAGAGTCCAGCGGAGGGCAACAAAAATGATTAGGGGGCTGGGGCAGATGACTTATGAGGAGAGACTGAAGGAACTAGGCTTATTTAGTCTACAGAAGAGAAGACTGAGGGGAGATTTGATAGCAACCTTCAACTACTTGACGGGTTGCTCCAAAGAGGAGGGAGCTAGGCTGTTCTCGAGGGTAACAGAGGACAGAACAAGGAGCAATGGTTTCAAATTACAGCTGGGGAGGTCAAGGTTGGATATTAGGAAAAACTTTCTCACTAGGAGGGTGGTGAAGCATTGGAATGGGCTATCTAGGGAGGTGGTAGAATCTCCATCTTTGGAGATTTTTAAGGCTCGGTTAGACAAAACCCTGGCTGGGATAATTTAGGGGGAGTGGTCCTGCTTTTTAGCAGGGGGTTGGACTAGATGACCTCGTGAGGTCCCTTCCAACCCTATTATTCTATGATTCTATGATTCTATGCACAGTCGACAGCCCCATGCTCAGGTCAAGCACTCAGTCCCCCTGACCGTAGTCCAGGAGGTCTCCAATTCTGGTGGTACCAGCCAGGTGCACTAAGGGGGACTCCACCATCTTCACACTCAAGGGTGAATTGTGTAGCAGGGGTTCTGTTAGTAGATGGTCCTCTTTGGTGGCTGCTGCAGAGCTAGTAATTGAGACTAGCTTCCATTTCCTGAAGATGTCCTGGTAAAAGACTGGCCACTCAGAGAGGTCTTGGGGGAGACCTCTCAGTTGGAGAGAAAAAAGCTGCTGGTCATAGTGGAGCCCTCAGAGTGTTGGAGAAAGTCGTGCACAAGTATACCCCTATAACTGCAGTGTAAAGGAGTGTCTACAAGGCTGAAGGTGGAAGGCATTGACCTGGCTGTGGATATAGACCAGGACTCATCTCCCCATCACCCTTGTTTCCCAAAACAGGAGGCTCAAGACACCTGCAAAGACCCAGTGCAGCCCAATTCAAAAAAATTTCAGAATCTCCTTCTGGAGACGGGCCGAGGGGCCGGGGGTGGACTCAGTGTGTTGAATCAGTGCTAGGGCATGGACAGGACCAGCTGGTTGATCACAAGTGCCTTCCCCTGAGCAGAAAGGCATTGGAGTAACTCCCTGTATCACTACAGTAAAACACCCTGGCCTCTAGATTGACCCAGCTCTTCAGTGGGAAGGGATCAGTGGCAAAAAGGTAGACACCTAGGTACAGCAGGGAACCTACGACCCACTGGATGGCACATAGCTTAGATGGGAGGGAGCCTGCCTATCACCTATCCCCAGCCATCAGGCCAGAGCTCTTGACCTAGCTGACCCAGGCCGAGGAAGTCATCAAGCTTGGCAAGCTTCCACTTATGTGATATCTCCCATGTCCTGGACTCTGAGAAGCACATTGTTATCATATGCCCACAGAACCATGCACCCAAAGACTGGCTCTCAAAGCACCAACCCTATCATCTTTTTGCAGAGGAAAGGTTTGATAGTGCTGGTGTACAACCGGCTGAACAGTGGGCAACCATGATGTGCCCCTTGACCAAAAGTGATGGATTCTGCCAAGGCCTTGTTGAGCTTGACCAGACACTCCGCAGAGGTGTACAGCACTGGAGAAACCCCATGAAGTGGGACCCAAAGTGAAGCCCCCACAGAGTGCCCATGAGGTACCCATGATCCACCTTGCCAAATGTCTTTTCCTGGCCTTGGGACAAGAGTTGAATGACAGACCATCCCTTACTCTAAACGGATTAATTCTCGGACCAGAAAGAGGTTGTTGAAAATGGTCCAACCTGGGACAGTGTAAATTGGGAGAAAAGGGGTGGATCACATCTGCCAGCACAACTCCAGCCTCAGCGAGCTGGCTTTCACTATCACTTTGTAGTCTGTGCTGAGGAGCAAAACTGAGCACCGGTTCCTTAGGTTGTGGTGGTCCCCCTCCACACAGACCTGGAGGTGCAGCAGGCATCCCAGCAAGATTTGTCAGTCTCTCACACCTCAGAATGCACGTCTGAGGAGAAGAGGTGGCCACCATGCCTTGAGAGCATGGTGAGGTGGCAGAAGTACACCCTGCCTCCCTATTTCCAGCTGTCAGAGATAGCTGATCAGTGTGAATCTTCTGCAGGAAGATCAGAGAACCCCTTGCCTGAAGGAAAGTGAATACTTGGTACCCAAGGAGACTCACCCTGTAGCATCTGAAGGTGGTAGGCCTCATAGGGGGTTGAGGATCATGATGGCCATGAATGCCACCTGCCCCCACACAGTCACACAGCAACTTATGATTGATCACAAAGGGAACCACTGATTCACAGAAGCTGCAGTCCACTGATCGGTGTGGCATCAGGTTTCCTGTTTGCCTTGCCTTCCTCCATCAAGGCCATCACAGTTTGGAGGACAGAGTTAAAATCTTCCCATTGCTAGAGAATGAGCTGCACTTTCCCCTTGAGCCATGTATCTATTCCAGGAACCAGCACAGCTCACTTTGCAGCATGGCAGGTTCCAAGAGCTTCATTGACTCCACTGAGCCTACAGACTCCTGGTTGTTCTCCAGCTGGGTCCCATCAGGGGCTCTGCAGCCTTCAAGCTGGGGCATGCGTGCTCTTCCTTGAATGGTGGTGGAGACTGAGTCCTGGCACATCACTGCCTGCACCATGTTGTCTGCCTCAGTCCCTAGCCAGGAGTGAGCAGTGCAGAGAATACAGCAGCTCCAGTGAAGTGAGGAAGGGGAACATGAATGCAGCCTCCCAATGGTTGTCCCCTGAGAAAGCGAAGATGACAGCCTCATAGGCAGCAAAAGCATGGAAAAGGAGAGGTCAGGAGTGGCACGGGGGCCCCCGGGCACCACCTCACCACATGAAAGGTTTGGTTGGGCCCAGGCGGGTATGTGCGTGTGGGATGGAAGGTCTCTATGACACGAGACTCAGCCACCACGATGGGTCTGACACTTGCAGCCTCAACATCAGATCTGATACAGTCTGGTTCAACCCCCCAACTGCTCAGAGAACAGCTCCCTGCTGTAGGAGGGTGTGTCCTTGGAAGCTTTAAGCCCAGCTGCTTGGCACCGCCATCAGCTCAGGGGCTTGGCAGCCACATGCTGAGAGCCATGCTCAGCCAGGCAGATGGAAAGGAGAAGGAGTGCCCCAAGAACTAGAGCACAGGCAGGGTCCCAGGCAGGAGGCTGGGGAACTATGGGAGAAGTTGGAATGGGCACCCTGATGGAGGTGGTGCACAGACTGAGGCTGGCTGGCAAAAGGTCATCCTCTCCTCAGCTACAGAGGTTAGACCAGGCCTTGATCTCCTCCGAGATGACTGAGATGCAGCCAGGGGTAGATGGATGACAGAGAGGTGGTGATGGCGGGGCTTCCTTCAAAGCCACCTCCATGAAAGGACTCTGGGGCGGGGGGGGTGTAGCATCACCCCCTTCTGTTGCGAGAGCCTCCTTGGCCAGCTCCACCTGTGGGGGGAGGGAGGGGGTGCCAAAGTAGGACCAATGGCTTCTGGACATCTCACAGGAAGCCTCCTCTCCCTAGCTGAGGTAGGGAAGTGCTGGGCGCACAACTTGTACTTACTCACCTTTACTAGTACCCAGTCCTCTAGGGTGGTGTCATTGTAGGGCTAGCCAGCAGGGGCAGGCCCAGGGTGCCAGGACAATGGGATCGAGGCTTAGAGAGGCAGGGATGGGGTGGTCTTCCTGTGATGGGCTTTGGTATGTCAAAGCAACCTTCTCCTCCCTGCATCCCACCTCATGGCTTTTAGCAGCAATGGAGTGCATCCACTCGTTCGGATGTGATGGGGGCACCAGCCCTGTGCCCAAGAGGAATGGTCTGGTGGCGGTGGAAGAGGATGTGGAACTGGGTGGTACATTTTTGTGGTGGCAGGGCTTGCACTCTCATGAGTATTGGGGGCATCTGCTGTCTGCCCTTGCCAGCCTGATGGACAGTCTCTCCGGACATAGCCCGATGTTCAGCAGGTGTAGCACTTAGCTTTCCCCGCTGAGTAGTGGATGTGCTATAGAGTGCCCTGATAGAGAACTAGGAAAGATCCCTTCAGCTCACCCCTGACTCCCACAATGCACCAATGCCCACTACTGGGCGGTGACTTGCTGGCAGAACGAGAGGATGTAATGGAGGTTGGGGTCCTTATAGTCCAAAAGAGAGAGGACTCATTGTGGACTCCAGTTTCCTCAAGATGGAGAAGGGGAGCAGCACTGGGGAGAAAATGTGGGACAGAGGTTAGAGCTACTGCTCCTGCCCACTGAAATATTTTTCCCCACCACCTCTTAGCGGTGGCTTTCAGTGCCAGGAAGAATACAATCTTCCTGTATATCTTGTAGGCCACCACTATGGCCAAGAGCCCCACCAGCGATGGGATATGAGGCAACAGTGTGCTCTTGTTGCCAAAAAGGCCAATGGCATATTGGGCTGCATCAGTAGGAGTGTTGCCAGCAGATCGAGAGATGTGATTATTCTCCTCTATTTGGCACTGGTGAGGCCACATCTGGAATGGTGTGTCCAGTTTTGGGCTCCCCACTACAGAAAGGATGTTGACAAATTAAAAAGAGTCCAGCAGAGGGCAACAAAAATTATTAGAAGGCTGGGGTACATGACTTACAAGGAGAGAATGAAGGATCTAGGCCTATATAGTCTGCAGAAGAGGAGACTGAGGGGGGATTCAATGGCAACCTTCAACGACTTGAAGGGGTGCTCCAAAGAGGAGGGAGCTAGGCTGTTCTCAGTAGTAACAGAGGATAGAACAAGGAGCAATGGTTTCAAGTTGCAGCTGGGGAGGTCAAGATTGGATATTAGGAAAAGCTTTCTTACTAGGAGGGTGGTGAAGCATTGGAATGAGTTTCCTAGGGAGGTGGTGAAATCTCCATCTTTGGAAACATTTAAGGCCCGGTTAGACAAAACCTTGGCTGGGATGATTTAGTGGGAGTGGTCCTGCTTTTCGCAGGTGGTTGGACTATATGACCTTATGAGGTCCCTTCCAACCCTAAGATTCTCTCTTTCTCTTGAGCAGTAACAGCTCAACCTCATCATTTATATGTATAGTTGGGATTCTGTTTTCAAATGTACATTACTTTTTATTTATCAACACTGAATTTCATCCTCCATTTTGTTGCCCAGGCACCTAGTTTTGTAAGATCCCTTTGTAAACCAAAAAACCCAGAAGGATGTAGATAAAGTGCTTCATGGAAGGCTTGAGTAGTCAACTTTGTGTGATAATCTAATAAAATGGTCATGAAACACTTTTCAGTTTTTACTATGGTGCTATACAGCCTCCCTTTGCCCCCCCCCCCACTCTCTCACCCCATTAGCCCTCACACACCCCGTGTA
>VOCT01087396.1:0-27048 GCA_007922175.1 Pelusios castaneus | reverse complement strand
GGTCCCACAGGCCTGTGCTGAGCTGATGGCCACAGAGCCTGCACATCCCTTTCCCACAAAATAAAGAAACCAATAAATAGCAGAATTTGCAGTTTTATAGAGAATCTCATTTTTTCACAACTGGTGAAAAAATAAAAATATTACCTAAAGTTTAATGTAGCGCTATTGCTTATTCCACGTGCACAATCTCTCCCTCTTGTGGCCGATTTTTGAATGTGCTCTAACTTTACACTGGAACCCTGTTTATCTGATTTAATTGGGAGCGGGGCCAGATCGGATCATCCAAAATTGGGATAATACAGAGAATTGCAAAGAGTTTTCTCTCTCTGACACTCAGGAGCCTCAGCCACCCAGACTGACCACCTGAACTCCACCCCCCTGGCTGGTGCTTCCGTTAGTAGCGAGAGCCACATAATTGTGACTCAGATAAATGAGGTGCTACTGTATATCAACAAAACAGCGTGTTCAACTGATACTTACACTCTCTTTCTCTCTCACACACGCACAATATATACATAATGCTACCCCCATCTTCAAGTGTCTGATGAAGTTGGATTTTCTCCCATAAAAGCTCATGCAATAAATACATTCATTAGTCTTTAAAATTGCCACACGACTCCTTGTTTGTTTTACTGTTCAGGTTTTACTCTAATCATAGAAAAATGCAGACTTTTATGGGGGTTTTTTAAAATCAGAGAATTTTGCTTCTTTTAAATCACAGAAAACTAGGATCCATGGTTATTACCACTATGAAGGAACTGCTATTGGGATTGTCTGAAGCCACTGAATGATAGTTTCCATCCATAACACTTATCTTTGTGGAGAAATTGGCCAGCATCTGCTTGGTAAACCTTGAATAAAAAGAACAATAATCTAGATTATGTTTCTCCCAAATTATGGCATCTTCAAAACATCCTGCATTTAAGCAATCCAGCGATTTTGCCAGAAAGAAAAGCACATAGTTTAGAGTTAATCTAAAATGAAGGGAGCCATAATCAAGCTGATATGTGAGATGTTTAGTTCCTCTCCAGTCTCAAGAGCATATGGAAATTTATGCACCAGGCGTCTAACTGAATCTAAGATCTTGTTAGGAAGTTTCAACCTCTGTTGGCAAGCCACAGTATAACTGCACTGGTGCAAACCTTCAGTGCAGACAGGTTAGAAGATGCAATTTGCACTGGTGTAATTTACCTCTGCTTGAAATCAGTATAAACACATATGGCTGAAAATAGTCATTTATAGCAACATACCCGTCTACACTAAGGATTTACACTGGTGACGCAAAACCAGTAGCTGAAATTGGGATAAACAACCACTGGAGACAAGGTCTTAATAAAGCTGCTGTCCTCTCTCTCAGCTGATAAATCATGGTGTCATCTTATTTTCCCAAACACAGAAATTAAGACTGGCAAGAAAATCTCGACAGAAACATTGACATAATCGAGATCTGGGAGTGGCCAAAGAACAAAGTTTACATACCACGTCATTTAAAGGGCAATCAGTTCAGTGGCAGAACACTGAAGACTGGAAAGGAACCTACTTGATGTTATTTACAATGCTCTCTACAGATAAGTTTTAATCATATTAATTGTCCCTCAGACACAGCAGAGCAATGTCCTAAATCTTCTCAGAGGCCTAAGTGGTTTCAGTATCTAGCAGGAAGGGGTAACAATTTTAACCATGAAAAGTCATAATATTTAGCACCGAAAAAGGTGCCTGGTATCGCATTGGCTAGACCAGACCTGGGGCTCCCAACCTTATTTTCCCTCAGGCCCTCGCGCAGCTGCAATAGGCACCACTGGTCACTGTTAACACACATCCACCGGGGAGAGGAGCAGCGTGGGGTGTGCACAGTCCCTCGCCTCAGCAGTGAGCACAGCCAGCAAGGAGCAGAGGGGACCGGCAGGTGCCACGGCCGGCCCACGCCCACATCCTCTGCCTCAGCAGCCTGCTGAGTGCCGTGAGCTCCTCACCTCACCGTGCCCCCGTCACTCACCCAGCTCCCTAGTGCCAGCCCCAGGGGCCACCTTGGGCCCCCTCCATCCGCTGCCAGGGGCACCAGTCCCAGGGGCCGGCCCCAGGCCCAATCTGGGCACCACCAGAGGGGCCAGCGTCAGGGGCCAGCCCTGGGCCCAATCTCGGTCACCGTCCCCACCACTGGGCCCAAGCCCCAGTCAGCTCCTGCCACTGGCCCCGGGATGCGAGGAGCCAATCCCCCAGCCCACCCAGGCCAAACCCCTTTCCTCGCCCCCTCGCTGCACCCCCTGACCCCACACCCATGTCCTGCAGCGGATCTTGGCCTGGAGCCCTTTCTTTTTCTTACTCCATCCTACGGATCACAGTGCTGTCCAGGCAGAAACAGAACAGCAATGCCAAACCCCAATTCTTGGGGGGTGAAAGGGGAGGTCAGCGGGTCGATACTCCAGAAGGCCTAACAGCCCTATATCACGGGGGGGCGGGAGCTCAGAGCAAGAATGTTTGCGAACCCTCCAGCCGCCTCCAGCCGCCCTGTGAGCTGCTGCCTCTCTGGACAGGCCCCTTCTCCTCGCCCACTGCTCAGCAGCTCTGCTTAGTCCTGAGTCCAGCAACTCCCCTCTCCTGCAAACTCTGCCCATGCCGGACCACCCAGGACTGCGTCGCAGCCCACCTTTGGGCCATCACCGTAACTTGGGAACCCTGGGACGAGACTGCCTAGAAAAGAACGAGAACAGAAAGTTTACATTCTTTTTTCCAGGTTCCGGTCCCCAACTACACTGAACAGCATGGGTGGAGAATCTGGACAATATATGTATGTGTCTAGGGTCAGATCTGTAGCTGATGTAAAATGGTGTAGCTCAGTGGAGGCAACGAATGAAGCTATCCCAGTTTATACCAGCTGAGAAACTGGCCCTTTTACTATGTGGTAACTCCTTGTGTTTGTTTTGAAGAACAGACAGATGCAAGTTTTATGAGATGCAGAAATGCTCTGCCACTCTACTTTACAGGCATTGCTTTCTTCTCTTTTTGCACTGTATCCATGCTGCTTGCTTCCATTTTTAAGTCAGCAATGTAAGGATATTTATACTTCGACACTATGTTTTTAAGCAACAGAAACTCTGGACATGTGAGTTAAGGGCAACTTATTATTAATGTACAATTGAAAAAAAGTCTTAAATCAGAGGTGGCTCTGCTCATCTTCTGAAATTCATCATAATAGTTCTCAACAGTAATGAAGCTTTGCAGTCCACTTTTACCAGCACTCATCACAGCTTCTGGCCTGCGTTGCCAATTGCAGCCATTTAATCTAAGTGCTCTATCACCAGTTCAGTAATCAATGGCTCCGTTCTCTAGTGTGGATCCAGCCCAGAGCTGTCAATCCACCACTATTCATTCACGCCAACTCACTAGAGTCTGTCAGTGGTGAGGTTAAGCTACACTGATCACATGACTGGTGATCATGGGAAGGAGACGACACGTTGCTGCTTTCAACTCTGTATGTTTTGTAATTCCTACATTACTGGGTGTGTGTGTACACACACACACACACACACACACACACACACACAGAGGCCTCCCTTGACTTGGATGGACACCCTTTGATGCAGAATTTCTTTCAAACAGAGACAGAGAAGTTGCTGTCACTCACTCACAGGCCTGATCATGGTTTGAATAACATGAGTGACCAAGAAGCCAACCAGCTCCTCAGGCAGGCCTGAAAAATTCACGTAATACATAAACGTTTCCTCTTACAAAACAGGTCCAGAGGGACCAACAGCTGCTCTGTGGACTCCTGTGACAGGGTCATAGAATTTCTTCTGCTAAACCGGATACATCAACTGACGGCATTCTCATTAGCAGCAGCATCTGCTGCTGCTTGGGATATCTCGTTTGGCTAAGTTCAGCAGCCACAAACACTGCTGTCCTTTCTCAGAGTACATTATCCCAGAAGGCTTTAGGAAATGTCAGGGACGATTTGACCGTCCAAAAGAGCATTGATCCGTGTGGTAAATCCTTCATTCCATGTCCTAAATGACGCTTATCTGCAAAGCCTGACCCAAAAGAGTTCTGTTTTGAGTGGCCTCCGGCATACAAAAGCATTGAGGAAGGCAGGGAGAGTTCACAGCTGGAAACAGCCACCCTTCCATTTTTAATGCAGACCAGGCTGGTCGCAGCAGATCATGAAAACCGCCCCTCCCTGCCCCCAGCCCGAGTTAATTACTATTAAAATAAAAAGTTCACTGGCGTGGAACAAACGTAATTACTTTTGGGGAACCTAATTATCTGCATTTATTGCCAGTGCTTTGTTGTAATTGATTGCTAATGGCCTGCTTCGCTCTCCCTTTATCTAATTAATACCTCCACCGGAAGAGGGATGGCAGACTGCTCTCGGAGATGGAGATTTTCCCGCAGCCCCCAGCCTGCTCCTTCACCTCTTCACTCACATCTGGCTGTGCACAGCAAGTGCCGAAGCTGCCGACTTTTCTGCCACATCTGGCCATCTCCTGGCTGCAGGCCCCTCCTTATGCCCTCTGCTCTTCTCCCGAGCTGCATTACACCCGAGCTGCTTTTCATCCCACGGCTGGCTCTAGTCCACCTCGCTGCATCTTCTCTGCAGGTCCCCGCTGGTGGCTCCAACCTCCCCTGCTGTCCTCCGGCTGCCTGCTGCACGCCATTCTTGACCTACTACCGTTAGCGGCAAGGTGATGCAGCGCCGACGTCGCTGGAAGCATTTGGCTCTTTTGCTTTTGAAAAGCAGCAACGCAGAAGAGGCCCCAGCAGATCTGTTCCCAGTAGGGTTCACTCCTACCTGCTGGCCTCGGGGATTAATAAGCTTTCCTGCCTTTTACTCTTGTTAGCCATACAGGGCTCAGCCAAGACCGGGCTGGAGTCTGTTCCCAGAGCCTTTATTACCCGTGATGTTCAAGATGGACATACTGAGGATGGTATTGAGGCTTCAGCTGCATTTGGGATTTGCCCCAATTCTGGCCACTAGTGCAGTTTGCATCAATCCCAGCCCCTCAGGCAGACAGGCAAAGCTGCTGTTCACACAGGGAGTTTATCCCAATTTCATAGATGCTTAGCGCTTAAGGGCAAAAGGGACTTTTACATCATCTACTACTCTGCCCCTCTGCATAGCTCAGACAATTAAGTGTCACCCAAATACCTGGGCATTGAGCCCAAATAAGTTGAATTAAACTAAAGCGTTTCAGTCCTCAAGAGACAACTGCCCGTGCCCCAGGCAGAGAACGAGGGAAGGCCAAAGGGCCACCATGGAGATACTGTGCAGGTGGCAGGTTTCACACCAAGGTTAGCATCGGTGCAAACACCTTTACCTCTCTGCACTAGAGGCTTGAGCAGCTGCAGCTTCACTGATCGGAGACAAATGCTCTGTATTGACAAAGATGATCAGATACACTCGAGAAGTTTTCCCATTTCTGCTTATTGGCTTAAGGCAGGGGTGTCAAACTCATCTGCTGTGGCGGACCAGATTTGACTGAAATGTACTTCAAGTGGGCCGTACGTACCATAAATGGAAATACTACAGCACTCTCGTGGCATTGCCGAGTACTGTGTATGCGAGACAACGCTCCACAATATCACTCTCTGTTGGGGAGAGAGCTTGGTCCCATTGAGGGCAGACCTGGGCCCGAGGAGAGAGGTTCAGCCCCCCCGCTGCATGGAAGAGGTTCGCAGGCCACATTCGGCCTAAGGGTTGCATGTTTGATGCCCCTGCTTTAAGGGCTGGGTGGGAGCTCTAGCTGGGTGGGTAGAAAACAGGCTCTGTTTCTACTATGCTCCGGTCACCCATCAATGGGGGAAATCATCTGTGCTAAAGTGAACAACTCCTTTTCTTAAGATGCTAAACACAAGGCATAAAATCAGGCTAGGACACATTGGCCAGACGGCAAAGCCACTCACAGTCTGCCCAGCCGAAATGGAGTGAAAAATGAAGAAAGGACTCAAGCAGCATCAAAAGTGCTGAATAAACTTGGTGGTTAAAATTCCTTCTGGGTCAATGCAAAGAAGTTGTAAGAAGCAGTTATTCCCCATGTCCACCAAGGGTGGGACAAGAGCTTACCTGGAGAGAAGGAAGATTGAAGTGAGACATTAGGGAAATCTTTCTACCCCCAACTTTGTTAAACTAGGGAACTGGGGGTGGATGGTTTTAAAGAGGTCACCCAAACACCAGTCAAGGATGGTCTAGATTTACTTGGTCCTGCCTGAGCATAGGGGAGATGGGCTGGATGAACTTGCAATGTCCCTTCTGACCCAACATTTCTGTAATTCTTGAACAGGTAAATGAAGTGTGGCTATTTTGAAATGACTGAACAGGGCACTAGTGTTTCAAGGCTGGGCACTGTAGACTAGAAGACAGAGCACTGGCCTAGAACTCAGGACACCTGGGGGCTAGTCCCAGCTCTGCTACTGGGTGACCTTGGTCAAGTCACTTCACTTCCCCCTGCCTTGGTTTCCCCAGGATTGTGATCCTGACCCACTTTGTAAAGTGCTTTGAACTCTATTGATGCAAAGTGCAGTGTAAGAGTTAGGTGGGATTATCTGGAAGAACCACAGGGGAATTGCAGTAACCACAACAATCAATAGGCACAAGAGGCTCTAGGACCTGTCAGCCTGGGGGAGCGGCTACAATGCAGCAGAAGGTAGCCTGATGTGCCTACATGTGAAGATCAACGCGCCAAAAATAACTCCTAGGAAGGAGCAGCCAAAGGGTTCATCTCTCCCTCTAACTCTGCTTATAGGAAAGCAAAGCAATGCTTCAGGCCCCCTCCAGGCAGCTCAGAGTTGGTAGGGATCAAACCTTTTAACTTTCATCCTGGCGTCTGGCTGCAGTAGAAAGGCTCAGTTTAGCATTATGCAGCCACAGGAGAGAATACAAAATTGACAGCTTTGATGCCTCCCATTTTTCTCTAGAACATGCTGTCTTTGCTCCCCTTTTCAGAGGCAGGATATTTGGCCGTGCAAACAACCAGGATGATTTCTGAGCTTTCAAATAGATGTACCCAAGGAGGAAAGGTTACCTGGGGAATTTCAAGCCAAATTTGCACAAGAAGGAAGTAAACTAGGAGTTAAGTTACTAAGAGAAGTCGTCAAAGCAAATGCCATAAGAGACGACACAGGGAGAGGGACTGAAATATACAGCAGGGAGGTGGGGTGGTGAGACCGTGGCTAGTTCCATCCATCTGTTCTCTATGTCCTACCCTTTCTGCGTATTCCTCCTTTGCAGCATGGAGAGACAGAGAGAAGGAGGTCGGTGTGACCTGATTTCCCTTAGAAAGCAGGGATCAGATCTCTGCTTTGACACCGCCCAGATATGCCGGAGGCACTGTGACACTGTTCAGGAGCTGATGAAGGGAGCTCCATGGCAAAGGAGAGCAGAAACTGGAGCTGCAAAGAAACAGGCCAACTCCTTTCCAAGATCAGGGTTTCCTTTATTCCCCTGCCCTCCCAGGAGGCTGCCGTCAGGTGCAGCAGAGCACACTGGCAGGAGGAATTTCCATTTCAAAGGCATGGAAGCTTTAATTGAATTGTATTCCCAAGTAAAGCATCAAGGCGCCAACAAATGAAGTTGATTAGAAAAGACCGAAGACGCCTGAAAGGCAACCCTGGAGCGGCCGGGGAGGCTGCTGCAGAAGTAAATCAAAGTCTGAGCCAGTTCAACCCATGGCATAAATTCCAGGAAGTTTAAGGCTGGGGGTGGAAATGATAAATCGAGGCTATTCAGCCCCCTTCACAATGGCACAGGGCCCAGAGACGCTACCTCAGTTGTGCAAGGCGCTGTGCACAATAATGGCAACAGCCAGTCCCTGCCCCGAAGGGTTTCCAAGATAAAAAGACAAGGTGGGGTGGAAATAGAAGCAGAGCAACTTGCTAAAGGACACATGATCGGTTAGTAACACAGACGAGATAGGATAGAAGCCAGGTTTCCTGAGTCCAGTGTAGTGCTTTATCCAGCGGATCGCACTGCCATACAGGTCTGGGCGAAGACTGAATTCCTGATCAAGAGAGGGGCATGGTCACCGAAAAGGGTGGTTCTTTAGCCAGAGAAAGCCTGAGAGGCCAGAGCCATAAATCACTGGCGGGGAAGAGACGTTGATCCTATCAGTAAGGTAGAGCTTGCAGCCCTGCTAGAACTCTGTGGGAGACAGTCTTGCATCTAGATTGCTTTTCCTTCACTAGTTGGTTTACTGTAGGGTTGTCCCAAAGGCCAGCCTATTATCACTGCTAGTCCAGGTTTGGGGGTTTTTACAGGGAAAAGTAGTGAATTGTTTCTATGGGGTGGGGGGGGAGGCCGTCCCAAGCACTTTCCATTCGGAGCGCTGAATAAAATAGCTCGGATGACCCTTTCTCAAAGCTCTCTGGAGCTACAGCTTAAGAACGGCCAGAATGGGTCAGACCAATGGTCAGCCTGCAGGGGCAAGGAACACAGCAGGGCAGTTTCGAGTGATGCAGTCCCAGCTCCTGGCAGTCGGAGGTTAGGGGCACCTGACGCATGGGATGTGTCCCGGACCAGCTTGGCTAATAGCTACTGGCAGATCTGCCCTCCCTGAACTGGTTTAACTCTTTTTTGAGCCCAGTTATACTTTTGGTCTTCACACATTCCCTGGCAAGGAGCTCCACAGGACGGCTGTATGGTGCCTATTTCCATTCAGATGTAAAGATTCCCCTCTCCAGGGAAGGAGATGAGTGGGGACCAGCCCCTTGAGCAATATCTGGGCATAGATATAAAAATAAGTCGGTCACACCCAGCTGGGATTTACAATCCGTTTGTTTATTACCCTGAAGTTCACACATAGGCCTTGTACACACTACAGAGTTATCGCGCGGTCAGGCTCCTTACGGCGCGATAACAATCAAAGCGTCCACACACAAAGCTTCTTGCTGCGCGGCAACAGCCCTCTTGCCACGCAACAGGTAAACCACCTAAACGAGCGTGGTAAGGCTTACGGTACAGCCTGTGTGGACACTTCTTCCGCAGGTGACAGCCAACCGGGCCACTCTGGGACACTGGAGCTGTCAAATACGTCAATTTCGCGGCTCTAGCTGAGCAGTGAAATTGACATATTAAAACTGCCAGGTTCAGCGGTTGGGGGATTGGCCCCAGGGCTGAGCTAGGGGGGTGGCCCGAAACGGCTGCCCTTGCCGGTTCGGGTCAGCCCCCTAGCTCAGCCCCAGGGCCTCGGGTGGCGGCGGAGGCTGCGTGCTTAAGTGCCGCTGCCACCCGAACCCCTGCAGCTGGACCCTGGTGGGTGGTGGGGCTCCGCCAACAGTGGAGCCCCTCCACCCACCGGGCTCCAGGGAACTTAGGTGGCCAGCAGCTGGAGTGGGCTCTCAAGCCCCCCACCGGGGCCCGGCTCCGAGGCTTGGTGGCCCCAGCATGGGTCTCAAGCCCCCCAACGGGGGTCTAAAGCCCCCCTGGGCTCAGCTGCCCAGTGGCTGGAGCCCCACCAGGGGAGCTGGAGCCCCTGGAGCCCGGGCAGCTGGGCTTGGCTGAGCCGGGGCTCAGCTGCTGCTCAGCTGGCCGGCGACAGCGGAGCCCCAGTCCACCTGAGCCCCACCTGCACGACTGGGGCTCAAGGCTGCACCACTGCCATTCTTTCGGCTGGCAGGGCAGTGCATGGTGGGATAGGTACCCACCATGCACTGCTCCTTCTAGCTAAAATTGAAAGGAGCATGTGAACGCTCCTTCGCTAGAAGGAGTGCAGTGTGGACGCAGTAAAGCATTATAATTATAACGCTAGCTTGTCCCGCAATAAAAGTTATTGCGGGACAAGTCTGTAGTGTGTACATAGCCTCTGTCTCAGTGAGGTATCATGCACCGCTCCTTAAACCTGTGATCCTCATTAGAAAATTGATTGGGTGCCTAACTCCCTTTGTAAAGCTGAGCCTTGAGCAATCCCGATGTTGGCACTTTCCTCGCTACCCCGTCCAGGGCCGGTTTCCAGCATCGTCCCTCTTTAGAGGGAATAATGTCTTACCCTGCCAGTTCTCAACAGAGCATGGCGCTGCTCACTGTGATTAAGATTGGCACAACTGGCCCACAGCAGTGCCCAAAAATCAGTGCTAGAATTATCCAGCAACACCTGCCTAAAGCTATGAAACTGACCCCGATAAAGGGCAGGCTCTGTGTCATCCCAACCCAAGTGACTTCCTTCCAGAGGCTTTACTCCAACGAAGCAGTGAGTGAAAGGGGAAGGCACAGGGGTTAGTGTCTAGGCTGGCAAGGCACTTTGGTGGTATGGCACGGAAACTGTTGTCTCAGTGAATTTCTCCACACTGAGCAGATGTGGCTGGGATTCCTAGCCAGTGCTGAGGGATTCGCTCCACCCTCGTGATAGGAAATAGGATCAATGGCCCAGCATGATCCCACCCTCCCCTGAGGAGCCCTTGGCCTGTGAACCCCACCAAGAACCTGGGATGCTGAGTCCCAGTATAACCGGGTTGGGGGGTGGAAAGAAGGTAAGTGAATTTACTTAACAATTCTGCACTACAGCCTTCCTCTCTTTGTCACGGTATTTGCAGAGGCCATGAATTCCTATCCTTGCAAAAATTAAAGGAAACTAGGGAGGCCAACACAGTATTTCAAAAATAAGGGGCTGTTTTCTTAGCACTCTCACCCCACCTCTCCTCCTGATATCATTATTATAATCTTAATTATTATTACTACTACTACTAAGCAGTACTCACCTATATTCGCCAGGGGCATTTCTTGCTGCTTTTTGCAGCACCCAGCAATGATCTTGTACAGAGATGAAAAAATAAGGCTGCACCGTGTAATAAGGAGCTGTCGGTAAGCCGAGCCTCCAACTCTGTCTGGGTTACCCCTGGCAGCTCTTCCTTCTCCCTGCAAGGTGGGCTGAATCCCACTGGTGCTCTACTGGTCACAGCACAGAATCAAGCCTTGTGTCTCAACAATACACATAACCACACAAACACAAGTGCCCTTCTTCATTCTAAACTGGCTTCTCAGAATAATAGGGTGAGGCCACAGCCTTTCAGGGACGTAGCTTCCCAGTCCCTATTGCTATAACTCACTGCTGCATAAAAAACAAACTTATTTTCTCTCTTGGGCCTAAGGATTCTGCAGATATGGGAACAGATCACTGCTGCAGACCAGTGGTGTCTAACCAAACTGTAAAAATTAGGGGAAACTGCAACAAAATCCAACTCACAGCTCAGCCTGAGTTACTCCTGGCAGCTCTATCTTCTCCCTGCAGGGCTAGGCCAGAGTTCCCTTGGCTGCTAGTTTTGTATCTGAGAAAACTCACTTGATTACTTATTACCCACGAGCTCCCAGCTTCTAATAAGGGGAGATGTGGCCACATGACATGCAGGGAATCTGCTCTTTATGGAGCCTTCCACATCAGCTTCCAAACAGCTCGGGTACCAACTTCTGGCCCGCCCTCTGGTGGTCTGAAATAACAACTGCATCTTTGTAGGATTTTCTCATGCGATAAATAAATGTTAGTCCTTAAAGGTCCCCAGGACTCCTTTGTTTTGCTGGACTACACTAATACGGCTACCCCTTTGGAACGTGCATCTTTGCTGTCATTCCCGGTTCTCGGAGGTAGCCACAGCCACTGGAATTAGAGTCACGAGCGTTTTTGGCTGAAATGACACCAGGATGTGGTGAAGGCCAAGGCTAGGAAAGGGTTCAAAAGAGAACTAGATGAGTTCCTGGAGGACAGGCCTATCAATGGCTATTAGCCAGGGATGCAGAACCGAGCTCCGCAGTGTCCCCAGCCTGTGTTTGCCAGAACAGGTAACAAGGGGACAGATCAGCTGGTGATCACCTGGTCTGTTCATTCCCTCTGAAGGACCTGGGATTGGCCACTGTCAGAAGACAGGATACGGGGTTAGCTGGGCCAGCATGCCTGTTCTTACGCTCCTATAAGAAACAGAAATGGAGGTTACACCAGCATTTGGGGGCGGTTGGTTAGTTGGATTTTTGCAGGGGGGAGATAAATTATCCCTCTCCCAGGTACAGGTGGCCAGTTAATCCAATAACGATGATCCCTCACCTAGCACTTTTCATCCATAAGATGTGCTTTGCGAAGGGGATCAGGCGCCTGATCTCCATTTTACAGTTAAGGAAACTGAGGCACAAAGAGGGGACGTGATAGAGCAGGTAAGAGGGAGAGCTAGGATTAGAATTCAAGTCACCAGAGTCCCCGGTTCCATCCATTAGGCCACACTGTCTCTGGTTTGGGGTTAAAGAACCCATTACTTCCCTCACTGATGTCCAAGGCTGTTTTGCCATTAGACTTGCCTAGGCGCTGGCCGTCGGCCTACTGGGTGGTAGGAGGCATGTGGTGCTGGAACAGGAGGAGGCTAAGGTCTGGCCTAGTGTTAGGAGTGGGGCGGAAAGGGAGGGTCTAGGGTCAGAGGTATTTAAGGGACTGACCATGAGACACCCAGATGCCAATCAAAGGTATTTAGGGGTTTAAGAACCATGAAATCAATACCACGCCCACTGCCACCTGTGTGAACTGAGGGCACTCAGCACCTCCCAGGATCAGGCCCTGCAACCTCAGCAGGTTGCAGTGAGGCCTTGTGGGTCTCAGTCCCTGGCTGGTGAGAGCTCTGGTTTGATCGTGGGTGCGGCAGGTGTCTGGGGAGCAACGTCCTGCCCTCCACCCATCTCCGGTAGCATCGTGCTCCAATTTCGAGAGCTCCAACCCCTAGCCCGATCTGCACTTAGTCAAGCAGTCTTGATTTCTTCTGACAGCCTAGAAATGTCAATATGGCGCTGGATTAAAGGTCAAGTCCCGATGGACGGATTTCCAAATGTCATCCTGCGCTGCGCTGGAGCGGCTCCCCTTCCGCCTGATGTTTCTATCCGGAGGAGTGAGCGCTTCGGACACGGAGCCAGCCCCACTGAGCTTCCACCCTCACCCAGCAAGTATGATAAACCCATCTCCTCGCATAGTGGATCCCAGGACTCACTTCTGATGGCGCCTCTAGGCTTGAGACACTGTCATGAGTTCACGTCTCAGGAGGGGGATGATATAAAGAGAGTCAGAGAATTGATATTGCTTCTGTTACATTGCACCCCTGGCTGGGTCCGTGGCAGCAGCGACTGAATCTGCGACCACGAATTCAGCCCTAGTAACCAACCTTGCAACACCCTGGGGTATCACTCCTTGTCACCACAAGATGGGACAGAACACCACGTGGACGCGACTTACAATCAGCTGATTACGAAGTTCTTCTGCCCACCCATCGATATTATCAGCTGAGAAGTTTGGTTCCTTTGGCTTAAAACATTCAAGGAGAACCAAAGGGGAAAGGCCAGGCAGTGTCACTCCAGGAGAGCAGCTGACCGGTTACTGAGAGAAAGGGCCTGGGCATCATGGCATCTGGATTCTATCCCCGACTCTGACATGGATTCCCTTTGTGACCTTGGATATGTCACTTAGCTTTCAGGTGCCTCAGTGTCCCCAGCTGTAATATAGGGATAATAGAATCCAGCTGGTCTTCGTGTTCTCCCTCCCGTCGAAGGACAGGCGTGAGAACTGCCACTAAACACAGGACAGGTGGGCAGCCGGGCAGTGGGGGATGCCTGCTCCCTGCTGAATCCAACTGGAAAGGAAAATTAATTGATAGAAGCAATAGACCCATGGCCTAGCCACTGGATTTGGACCCTCTGCTGTTCACTTACAGGACTAGAGAATCATCAGACCATGTGAGCTCCCTCTCTATGGCATGGGGACCAATCCTGACAGGTGCTGGAGCGACCCCAGCTTTCACTGAGCCGGAGCTGCAAACCCAGGCGGTGGGGCTCATTCGTCTTACCTGTGTCACAGAGCCAGGGCTGGGAACGGGAACAGCTCACCGGCACCGTTCCTGGTGCAGCCGTGCGTGTTGGCATTTAGTCACTCCCGCCTACTCTGCTCAGCTGGCGAGACACAGTGGGGGCGGTGAGGTCTTTTATTGGCCCGTGGCTGCTGGAGAGAGAGACAAGCTCTTGAGCCACACAATCTATATATGACTGTATGGCCCTAGCACAGAGGCTGCTGCTGCGTGCTGATTGGGCTGCAAGCGACCTGCAGGCCAAGAACTACTGATCTAGGTGATGTGTGGGTGCCTAACGATGCACAATGCATTTCCTAGCACCGAGATTATCAACCCAGAGCCTCATGCCTGCTTAGTCGTCTTCCAGGAACGCTCCCAGAGCCCCTCCAGCAGGCAGGCATTGCACCTGCCAGGGACTGTCTGAGACGCTGCTGCGTTGGCTAGCAGGCAGGCCTTGCTCCAAATTCCCTCCTGCAACATTCACATGCATCCTATGGGTGGGGTGAGGGAACAACTGCCTGGTGGAAGTCACACTGGCCCAGTGGGAGAGCACATTTCCAGCCCTTTCCAATGTGGCTTACAGAAACCCAGCTGTAGCATTATGATGTTTATTTATTTCTTGCCAAAGTAGCATCTTTGGACTCAGTGCCACGTATTGCATGCCTATTGCAATTACAGGACAGCTGGGAAAAATGCCCACCAGTTTGCCCATTTGCTGGGGGTCGCAGGGATCAGCAGGTCAATTACCTAACACAACTATGGCTCCTACAGCTGGGCAGGACAGAGGTGAGTGGAAGGGACAGGAAGGAATCACCATGGGGCTTAGAAAGACTCAGGGATGGGAAGGCAACTGTTGGGACTCGGGACAGCCTTTAAGTCCTGAGAAACCAGGGCCGACGTTTGAACTGAGGTCAGAGATGACTTGGGGAGCTGTTGAGAAGGGCGCAGGGGCCCAATGCAGCACTGTGGGCTAGAGAGGCCGTGGGTGAGTCAGCGAAGGGAACAGGAAAAGCTCCAGAGAGTTGTAGATTGCGATGGAACTGCCAACTGGGGGTCCTGCGATGGGCTAGTGAAATGGACTCAGTGGCTCCTCAGAGCTCACTTTCTGCAGGAATGTGTCTACAGGGAACCTCAGAGGCTCCCTTATCTTGTCTCCTTGTGCTGCACCGTCTGTGGGGCCTACGGGGGCTGGCTGCTCCGCTGAACAGGGTCTGGTCCCTTGGGGAGCTGTGGCAGGCTCTTTAGCACTCATGGGGCTGGAGGCCCCAAGAAGCAGGGTGGAGCTGGGTGCTGAAGGGTTGCATTGGGAGCCAAAGCCAGTCAACTATTTCTGAAAGAGGCAAGCTGAGAAAATAACCATTTGCACCAGTTAGGACCCCCATTCCCGCTGCATGGAGGCCAACCCTGCCAGGCTGCTTTGCAGCTCCTGCTCAAGACCTGGGCCAGCAGCTGTTTTACCATCGACCACTTCCGAGTGGGGCTGTGTTAAGCTCCCAGGAGAGCGGTGTGCCAAGTGGTGGGTCACCGCGAATTAGTACGTTGGAACAGAGCTGGGTCTGCCGCCCGGCGTCTCAACACACAGGCCTGGGCAGGGGGTGGCTGCTGATCCAGCACCCCATTGGGGAGGGCAATGTCCCCCCACACACTGGCACATTCTCTAATGCACTATTTCCTCCCCTCCCTTCACTACAGCCTGGCCTGCAGCCCAGCCCTGCTTCCCACCTTTCCCACTAGCCCCCCCCCTCCAAGTTCTCCCCCCACCCCACACCTCTGAGCCAAGAAAGAAGTTACCTTGGATTATGTAGGAAGAAGCTACCTGTAGCCCCAGGTTTGCATGTGTGTGGTGTGGCCACCACCTCCTCCAGGGGCAAAGAGTTAGCATGAGCCAGCCTCTAATTAACAGGTTTCCAGGGAAACTTTCCCCTGGGGCAGGTTACCCCCCCTCAAGCCTTCCTTGCCTTGGTCATGGCCCCACCAGGTTCATGTGCAATGAGTTTCTGATGATGAGGCTTGGCTGAGGTTGATTTCCTGGGGGAGGATTCCTTCCCACCCTGCAGATTCACACAGCAACCCCTAGCAGATAAGGCAAAGAAGCCAGTGCAGGGGGTGAGTCTATTCTACCTAGCAGCCAGCTCCACACAGGAGGCCATTTGTCCTGGTCAAATTCCATATGAATAGTCTGGCCCTCCATAATTGGCCTGCTGGAGTTAGCTGAAAGCAGCAGTATCAATGGCATGGGGAGAATGGAAAGGAGAATGGGAAGGGGAATGGAAAGGAGAATGGGAAGGGGAATGGAAAGGCAGCACAAATGAAAGCAACCAGAGGCTGCTTAAAAAGGTGCTTCCAGGTGCAAGCCCATTGGAAACCATTGCGTGGGGCAAGGGGGCATCAGGAGAGGGGTTGCAAGCACCTTGGAGGACAGGGCTAGCATTCAGAAGGAAGCCTTGGAGAATAGGTCTGAAATTAACAAGCTGAAATTCAGTGAAGTGAAAAGTAGTTCTCTTGGGAAGCAGAAACTCCCCACCCCTCTCTTGGGCATCATCCCCTTATACTACCCAACTGCTAGGCTCCAGCACCACCAGCGTTCTCTTCCCCAAGCCCATTACTTGCCAGCTACACAAATGCACAGCTACGCAATGGGGAAGAACTGGCTTGTGGGGGAGCATGGCTGAAACGGATCTGGGGGTCACAAACTGAAGATCTGTCAACAACGTGATGCAGTGCTAGAGGGACCCTCCAGGGAACATCTAGCTTCAGTAGAGAGCTCGCTGGCTCTCAGAGTGGGTCAGCCCTCATCACACATGGTGCTATGGGGCACTGTACTGCTGAGCTGGCACGTGGAGTGGAGCTATGAACCTCCGGTTCTGAGTAGTCGTGGTCATTACTGATCCCCATGACAGCTTGGTTAACCCTGTGTGCTGCCTGGATTTAATCAAAGGTAATTATTCAGCCTACCTAAAGTCTCCCTAGCGCAGTTTCCATGGATGTGGCATCCTTCTCCCTAAACTGGTGTGCAGCATTCCCATGCACAGAGCACAGGGACACCCTGTTTTTCAAGGCAGTCACTACTTCTCTTCTCAGCCTGTTTCATCTCCCAGAGACGTTGGGGGCCCAGCAGGATGAGAAAAGCAACCACGGGGAGGGCTTCTTCTTCAGTGAACCTGAACCCCACCCTGGAGGGGCAATTCTAGGGCCAGGAGCATAAAGCCAGAAGTTGAAGGGCACAGCTGGACTGCCAAGCCTTGCTCAGCTGGGAGGGCAGGTCCCGCAATGGCCATTGCCCAAGCAGGCAGCGCTGCAGGCCCCTGGCGGGAGAGCTCCCAGCAACCTGCCCAGGCTCAGGAGCTGCCCCAGCTCCTGCCCAGGGCCAGACACACACCCTGAAAAGGGGGCTGAGCCCACATGGCCACAGGCCATGCAACCACCCACGGACTGAGTGTAGCGACTCACCAGGTCTGCCTGCCCTGGTACCCCACTCAGCCTCCGATCGCAGCCAATGCCACCGGGATGGCACAGTGCATACTGAACCACTGGCTTTTACCTTGCCAGGCCCCTTGGGGTTCTGCTTCTAGGGCAGAGCCTGCTACCACACTGCACAGCAGCAGGAAGCTTGGCACAATTATGCCAACTGGGCAGGGAGAGGCACATTTTAGAGCCTACGTTCAGTTCAAAAAGGGAGATCCGAGCACAGGCCCACACCCTTAAGGAAGAAGGGCTTCCTGACCCTTTTATTTAGAGCTTCCTATAGCAAGTAGGTAGGCCAGCAATCTACCTCTCTGGATGTTTTCATTTACCTTGCAACCCACCCTTCCCTGTATGCATATATTTGCAGCAAACATACTACATTTTCCATTTTGTGCGTCTGAGAAAGTGGGATTACACCCATGAAAGCTTATCTGATAAATTTGTTAGGCTTTAAAAGTTCCATGGAACTCCTTGGTTGCGTAGCTGAAGTACGTGCCTGCTCTATTCATGATCAACATGCCCCATGTCAGCACACTATCTTTTATCCCCATTCACCTCCCCAAGAACCCATTGTACTCTGTATGCACTTTGCTGGCCCAGAAAGCAGCAGCCAAGGAACTGAGGAAAGGTGCAGCCTCCCCAACAGGAAAGGCAGCACATCATGCCCTGGGCGTGTTTCCTGCTCCAGGCCACCATGGATACTCTGTAGAGGAAGCAACAGGCAACATTAAATTTTTATCTTCTCCCCCCACACCCCACCCCATGCCTTGGCAGCACAGAGCTCCAGTGAAAAAAATAGAGGCAAGAGTATTCATCATGCTTTTAGTGAAGGCTCAGAGGCAACCTTTGTTCAACCGAGCTCATTACATGGACTGCAGGGGGGCATGCGTGTCAAGCCCTCATGAATTGCCTTGTACACAGATACCTGGTGAGAGAAGGGTGCATTTAGAACCCTTTTCTCCTGAAAGGAGAGGGATGGTAGCATACATACTGGAGCCCAGAAACATTCAGGGGGAAGATGCCCCGTGGACCCATGCAGGCAGCTAGCCCTGAAGAAACAGCTGTTTAGTGCACTACCGCAAACCGAAGTAGCCCCCATCTGTTTCGACTGGTGAGCGTGCTCCCACAGGAAACGTGGACATACCCTAGGATGGTAAAGCAGAAACTCCCTGCCCCTCTCTTCGGCATCATCCCTCTATACTACCCAACTGCTGGGCTCCAGCGCTGCCAGCGTTCACTTCCTCATGCCCCTTATTTGCCACTATATCTATCAACAGCCTGGGTTTCTTAGCAGCAGGCATGGGGAAAAGGAAACAAAGAGCCCACGTTGTAGGTTTCTGAAATGGCCCTTGACAAGATGACACGTGGCCGATGGGTTTTTAAAGCTGATTTTTATTTCATGGCCTCCAGATATTTTCTGAAAGAGTTAAAAGGTTTGTTAGGTACGTGCACAAGCCACTTGATAACTCGGCAGCAGCCCTTCCCGCTCACACAGATCCGGGGCTCACTGCTTAGATTTTGAAGCCTCTGAGACAGAGGGCTGTATCAATAAAAAACACCCCCCCACCCACACATCTGTACTGCTTCCCCTCTAAGCCTGCTATGGATGCCTGACAGCACTGCAATCACACCAGAGCAACCTGCCAAGATGCAGACGCTGCTTGCTGCTGTGGATAATAGCACTGCTCAACAGCCTCTCCTTCCTGACAAACATCTCAGCAGCAAGCAGACACACCCGCAGGGGGACACTCGGTCTCTGGCACACAGCCTACTCCTAGAGCAAGCAGCTGGGAGAGCATAGGACTCGGGACACCACAGAACCCCCAGCTGGGAATTCAAGGTGGTGAGGAAACTGTGGACAGAGGGAAATAGGCTGTTTTGGAGGGGAAGGGAGGGAAGTGGAAACGTGATCATGTGCAAAGTGTCAGCTATTGTTACCGTCCACCTCAGGATGGAGGCAAGAGTGGTTTGACAGCGGTAACAGCATCCCATCTCTGTGGAGTGGGAGAGGTTCCGACCGCAGGTACTGCATCCCTCCCGCTTGCACAGAGTAGTTACAGATAACTAGGAGTCAGTCCTGCCAGACAAACACAACTAGACAGATTAAAAGAAGTCAATTGTCTTTCCCCATCCCCGCCCTCCTACCCCCAGAGATACGGATTCACAAGCCAGGGTGTGACCAGACTCCAAAGAGCCAGGCCCAGCCCAGCCTCCTTAGACAGGTGGAACTTCTAGTCAGAGTCGCTGGAATCCCAGAAAGTCTCGTGGCTGTAGTCTGAATAGTCGTCATCCCACTGCAACAGCGCTAAGGCGAGAGACCACGGGAAGAAACGCACATCATGTACCTCCTCATCAGAGCTCTCAGAGGGATCGAATGCCTGCAACAGGACATAACATGCTTATCCTACTTGGCTGGAGCCATCAGGGTCTAATGTGGGAAAGAGGAGAACCAACCCCACCCCTTGCAAGGCAGTGCTGCAAATATGCTATTTCCTATAGCATAGGGTTTAGCTCCCACCCAGGGAACTAGCCTGACCTGATGGCCACTAGCAGGAGACAAACATCGTGCTGTAAAGAGCAAGATTTAAGAGCTCCTCACCAACTCACCCCGCTAACAGGGAGGCCGTAGATTCATCTGGAGACATGGAGCAATTGTTTTGCTGCAGACTGGACTGGCCTCCAATCGCTCACTGGCTGGATACTCACAGCCACATCTCCAGCTTGTCATTCCTCTTTTCCTAGGCTCAGATCCAGAGCATTGGGGCTTGACTCCAAGAACGCGGGAGTCCCGCTGATTTCAGCGGATGTGATCACATGCTGGAAGCTGGGCAGGGGCTTAAGTACCCTGCTGAATCAGAGCTGAATCTCAGCAGCCCTATTTCTAGGTATTAGTTTTTTAACTCAAACACAGACTGAACACAGCCAGCCTGCCAAATGCCCCACACAGGCTGGACCCAACAGCTACTGAGGGAGATCGCAATTGGAGAGAGATTCAAGTGGCTTTTACTTACAAATGGGCTTCTCCTGCGTGGATGTCTCTGTCGAGGGGGCCGTCCCCTGGCCGGGAGCTCATGAAGGTAGATGCAGTCTGATTTAAAGGGACAGCGGCCCTGGCTGCGGGCAAAGAACTTGCATCTTATTTTCCTAGGAGAGTTAGAAGAAGCTTGTTGAACTGAGAAGGAAATTCATGGGTTAGGGGTTCCTGCAGGAACCTGCCAACACCAGACCCAGAGATCCAGCCTCTCACCCTTCTGGCAGCAGCCACAGAGGCAAGCGCTTTGAATAGCACAGCATGAAATTGTGCCCTCACCAGCCCTTATCCGGCCAAGCAGGGGCATCAGGCACCTACCCAGTCCGTGCCTTGAAGGTCTCTATCAGCTTTTCCTTTTCGTCCATGTTCGAGACCCAGTACTTGTGGGGGATGAAGTAGCTGGATGTGACCCGGCACTCTGGGCAGGCCCTGGGGGCAGACACAATGCGAACAGGCCATTGTCAGCAAAGAGGCAGGAATAAGAGGGTGGGACTGGGCAGGTGGTTCTGCCAGGCCCACGGAGCACCGGCCTCTGGGATCTACAGCACCAGGCTAGCCCCGGCAGCTAACAGAGCTCACCTGTGCTGCGCTCTAGACTCCATTACAATAGGGACGAGCAGAGATCTTGGGGTTTCCCCCAGCCTCATCTTTACAGAAGACGGGCTGGAGAGCCTGCCCTGAAAACTGCGCCCCCCCGTGCCGTTGCCATGCCCTCTTATCTGACTGAAGGCTAAGCCACACATCACATTGTGGCTCTCTGGACCGAGGGAAACGGGCCCATGATTCCAGCAGCAGGTTAGCACTGAGGATTCCTGAATCAACATCTGGACACTAGACCAGGTTGCCCCCCCTTGTGCTGCTCCAGACCTGAATAGGGAAAGGGGGCAGTGGGTGGGGCAGGGCTGCTGGGGCCTATTTAATCCTGTTGCGGTGGCTCGGCAGTTGTATCCCCAGTCAGGGAGAGGGATGGCCATGCCCAGGTGACACCCGCCACGGGAAAGTGGCACCCATACTTGATCACCGCGTTCTGGAAGTCCCGGCTTCTCCGCCACGTGCGGATGCAACCGATGCAGTAGGCATGGCTGCAGTTGGGGAGGATGCCGAACACGCGCTCCTCCGGTGAGGACTTCTCATAGACCTTGTCCATGCAAATGCCGCACACCACATCCTCACTCCTCAGATCCTCCACCGAAGCAGCAGCTGCTCCTGGTCCACCAGTTGCCTGCATGGACCAATATAGCCAGCTAGCACTCACAGACTAAACCCCCTTCCTTCCAGAGATCTGATGCCTCATCTTCCCCACACTGGGCTCCTCAGCTGTGGGCATGGGGAGAGCTGACCTTCTACAGCCCTTCAGGAAGGAGAGGGACCCCTGCCAGGCGGTGAATATATCCCACAGACAGGAGAGTGGGAGGGTTACACCAGCTTCCCTAACTGAGAAGATTGTTCTCATCCACATAGATGATGTCTGAGGAAGGACTTCAAGGAATGATGGTCTTAGGATGTTAGCCTAGGACTTGAGAGACCTGGGTTTAATTCCCCTATCTGTCCAGACTCCTTAGGTGATCCTGAAACAAGGCATTTAGCCCCTTTGTGCCTCAGTCCCCCATCTGTGCAATGGGGACAATCCCAGTGCCCTGTGTGCCAGGGGTTGGGAGGATAAAGGCGTGAAAGATGGGGAGGTGCTCAGATACCAGGGTGATGGGCATAAAATAAGCAAAACAGAAACACCATAAGAGCATCCCAAAGGGAACATCAATGTCAACATCACCCTCACCCCACTGAGATTCCCACACACCTCTACAGTTTGAGGAGCCGAGATAACCGCCTTGTTAGGTGCAGCCTCTGGTTCCAGGGAAGTTCTCAGAAATCCCAGATCCTGTTGTCTGGATCCTGACCAACAAGACAACAGTTAGCAGGAGCATTCGGGGCCAGCTTGCTCCCTCTCACACAAGACAGCCAAAGCAGCCTGCTGCACTGAAGATCGGCCCCGGGGATAGATCCTGGCTCTGTATATCACCTCCAGTACCAGCCGGCCCCCGTCTCGCTCCCAACACAGTTAACACGCCAGCAGCACTTACCCATGTCACACTGGGCCTGCCTGGGGACACGCTCCTCAGTGAAGCCCCAGGCTGGGGGATGGGCGTGGACAGTGACTGTCTCTTTATCCTCCTCCTCAAACGCCATGCTCAGCTGCCTGAAGCTCAGTTGCAGCTGTGTCACACTGGGGCTGGGAGACTCGGAGTCGCACCTGGCAGCTCCCCAGCTCCCGGCTGACGCTCCTGGCTGGCTGGCTGGATGCGAGCCCTGGTGGCTCAGCGAGGAGGCAGGCTGTGAGCCGCATCTGCTCCACGCCGGCGCTGGAGGTTCTCGGATGTGCTGGTAGCTGGAGGAGTCAAAGGGTAAGGGTGACGAAGCATGGCCCAAAGGTGAGAGACAGTCCTATCGATTCGGTCACGGGATTGCCCCATTCGACTCCAGTCTTATTACATCGCAGCATCCAAACCTTTGCTAGGACCAGGGGACACCCCAACTGAGTCAGTTGTAGCCATTATGGTGGAGATTTTCAGAGCAGTCTAAAGGATTTAGGCACCTCCTCCATTAAAGTTCATGGCAGTGTCTAAACCCTCTATTGCTTTGGAAGTCCCCAGCTATGTGTACCCTACACAGCCTATGTGGGCACATCCACCTCCAAAATGTAGACAATGCACGTGCCAACAGGCCTTTCTCTGGTTGGCGCCACCTTCCCGAACAACGTTAGCATGCTTCTGGGGGAGGGGGTGTTCAGTAGCTGGGTGTGCTCCCTCCCACCCCCATGTAACTGACTGTCACAGCCATGCCAGTATCAGTTTTCAGTACCCCAACTCAGGACTTTCAGCCATTGAACAAGCTACCATCTCCCCTGGCTATGGGTCACATCGGCCTTGCACCCCTCAGCTGGGGTCACGTCAGTCTACCCTGCAGGAGTGCACCCTGTAATTCTCTGCCCCATGCAGCTCCATTGGGGAAACTGGTGCAAACAGGTTCCAGGGTTTTTCCCCCCCCTAGCTTCCCTAACCATGCCCCCACAGCTTCCACTGCGGCTGCTGCTGGAGAACTGTGGTTTCCATTTCTGAGAGGGCTCTAGGGATTCCTCCCCTCCCACCTCCTCAATAGCTTTAGTCGGACAATGGTTCCCAAAGCAGGGTCCTGAGGCTCCTGGGGCTCTGCCATGGGTTGTGCAGGGGGCTGGCCCTTGAGCCATGGCTGGGAATGTTGTTCTGGCACTTCCGCTGTATGGAGGACACCATTTTGTTCTCAAGATGTCACCCTCCACACAGCACGACCATGCAGAAGTGTTCACTGGCCGGGGCATTCCCAGGCTGGTGGGGATGTTCTAGTCATACCAGAAAGAAAAGGAGCCCGAGATGACAAAGGGCTCCTTGGGAAAAAGCATTTGAAGGCCACTGCCTGACACCATGAGTTAAACAGCTATGTTTCAGTCCAGGATATTTCCAAGGGGCCCATCACCTCAATTTTCCGCCCAGATCTGGGGCATCACAGACAACGTTCTCACCTGCAACGGTCTCCATAGCCACAGAACCCATTCTGGAAATACCTGCAGATCTGGGCTGACTTCCGGTCATGTGAGAAACGGCAATTCTGACCCCATCTGCAGGCTCCCCGGGCGAAGTTCCTGCAGGTAGAAGAGACTCCACACTGATTCACAGGCTGCATCAACATGCCCACTTCCTACTAACCTCACTGGAAGCAGCTCCAGCTACAGTCCATCCTGATGCCTCTCCACTTCTCAGAGGAGTTCAGCCCCCTCGCCCCCCACAAGCCACAGCCTCCCTGTGTTTGGAAGCAACTCTCAAAGCTAATTTGAACATGTGATTCCCCTAGACTCACTGAGAAGTCCCAGTCTTGGGGCAGGGCAGAACAGCCAGACTCCAGAATCTTACAGCCCGCTGCTCCTTTCTGCCCCAGCCTTGGGAACTAGCTTGATTCCGGATTCCTCTCTAACTGCTACAGTGCTAGGGAAGCAAGGGGGTTTTGTCTGGCTCACGGCGAACTCGACGGTCATTGTTTCAGCCTTGTGAGATGCCAAGATACCCTAATGATGGGCATCAAACGCCAGGGCACTCATGCCATGGGGAAGCAAAGCACCTCCCATGCACCGTGCACGTCAGCTACGTGGCAGCAGCAAAGTTAAACACAGAGCTGGGATTTGTAAGAATCAGGCACTCAATTCTCATTGAAATCCAGGACTGGAGCACTCCCATGAAATGCCCAGCGCAGAGCAGATGGTGTAGAAGCCCATGGATCTGAGCCTGGCAGCAGAGAGGGACGGCAATCAGCAGCCACTAGTGAGATGCGGAAGGCTTGGATGTGAAGGTCCAGGGCTCGGCTCAGGGGTGCTAGAAGCCCAGGAGGTGGACGCCTCCCCTAGCTCGGGCACAGAGCACATCATGTAACTGGGAGTCGGCAGCCTGAGTGATTCAGGTGGGTAGTAACACACAAATGCAAAGAGGGAGCAGGCCAGGTGTCCCCAGCCTACAGCACGGCTGGCCCACCCTCACTGCCAACAGGAGAGGAAGTCAGAGAGCTCCTAGCAGAGGAGCAGAGGATAAGTGGAAAAGACCTGAAGGACTAGGGGAGAAAGGCCACTGCGTGGCCTAGCTACTACTAGCCACTGACTCAGGAAGCAGCAGCATGGCGCATTTTACCCTGGAGAGTCCTCCCAGCCGCACACATGGCTGCTCAGATAGTGAGAGCATTCAGATAATGAAGAGGGGGAGAAGGCCACTGAGCCAGCAGCCTTCAGAGCTCCCCAAGGCACAAGCCCCTCTCCAGAGGAGCCCAAGGGAAGCCTGACGTTTGAAGGAAGCGCTTGGAGTTAGCAGCACACCGAGACGCGCGACTGTTCAACATGTTCAGGGCACCAGCTTGTTGATGGCTTGAAGATGGAGCAATTTACCAGAGGGCCCCATGCAACTAACGCTCGGTTTTTGCCTGAAAGCAGCACAAGATGTTTCACTACAAAGGGAAACCGGGACCCATGGCAGTGGGGAAACCCAGAGGGGGGAAGCAAATGTTGCAGTTTCTTCATGTTTTGCTACACCTGCAGCATGAGTTGTTACTTTGTCACGCCAGGCAACCAGGGAATCCCCAGAGCTGCAGAGAGCAGCCTCCTGCCAGACAATGGTCACTGTGGCCACAGATCCTTTTCAACCCCACGAAGTGCAGCCACAGGGTCGGGTGACCAGATGGCAAGTGCAAACAATCAGGGGGAGGGTTGCCCCACAGGCATCTATATAAGAAGAGGCCCAAATATCAGGACTGTCCCTATAAAATTAAGACTTTTGGGTCATTTCACTGCCACCACCCAGGAGGGCAGCCTCCTGCAAACACCCACCCCATGCACCGGAGAGAGGACAAGGCATCCTCCTGGCACAAAAGGGGCAGAGGAAAACAGTTCTTTGCCACTTGCCCCCCACCAATAACATGGCTTTTGTCTGGGTGGGGCTGGGCCAAAAACCTGCTGCCCCCAGAAACTAAGCTCCAGAATCACTAATCTAAACCCACCCCCCAGGCCATACCTGCACCGGATCCTGGAACAGGGACCCCTGTTACGCTGAGCCCCTCCAGTTGTTACCAGCGATCCAGCCTCCATCCTCACCAAACACAGAGACCCAAATGCTCTCTCAACTCATCCCCACCCCACCCCCCTCCAAAACTATTTATGGGAGGGGAGGGGTTTAAACCAGCCTTCCCCAGGAACTAGCTCATTGGGAAGACAGAGGTTTAGACACACCCAGCTACCCATTATCAGATTGCAGGAGTAAGGAAAGGGACCCACCCACCTACCCCTCCATTGACCAGCTACCTGTAGAAGGTGCACAGGGGTGGGGGGGAGGAGGAGAGGAAGGAGCCAATGGCCAAGCTAACGAGGCTTAACTACTTTGTTGCCATGCGTTTTTTTGGAGAGGTTTTTGGTTTTGTGCAAAACAAACAAGGACGAGTGGCACTTTTAAAGATTAACAAATTTATTTATCGGATGAGCTTTCATGGGAGAAGATCCCACTTTGTTGGACACTTGAAGATGGGGAACTTACAGATTGGGAGCAAAATAAATGTAAGGGAGTGTAAGTCACAGGATCAGGTCAGACCGTTGCAGCAAATCAAAGCAGTTGTTTGGATTCAAACAGTGGAATGCACCACATAGCACTATCAATGCAGGCAGGCCAGAGGGAAAGACTTCTTCATCTGACCTCCCCCTCCTCTATGTGCTGTTCCCCAGTGTTTTGAATCCTAACACCTATTTTGATTTGCTGTTACAGCCTGACCTGATGCTATGTCATACACTCCCCTGCATTTAATTTCCTCCCACTCTGTAACTTTCCTATCTTCAAAGCACCTGACGAAGTGGGATTTTCTCCCACGAAAGCTCATGCGATTAATAAATCTGTTAGTCTTTAAAAGTGCCACAAGACTCTGTTGTCATCTGAGATTGCAGCTAGTACAATCAATACTTGCAGAGAGCAGGGTGGTTCTCCTCCCCTGCCCCGAACATGATGTGCCTTTAAAAATAGTCAAATTCCAAAGGGGTAGCCGTGTTAGTCTATTGTCTTTAAAAATAGAAAGCTTTAAAACCAAAGGCACAGAGTCCATTCACATCTGAAAGTGCAACAGAGACCCCAGGGCTCTTTGGTCCTTGGGGAATCAGGATTGAAAAAAAAAATGATTTCCAAGCGGTGTGTGAGAGAAACAGACCCAAA